>JANZLD010000005.1:17495623-17512647 GCA_026413575.1 Erythroxylum carthagenense | reverse complement strand
GTCTTCTGCGGCCGCTTACTGGTGGCGAACTGGTTCAGGAATAATAACCTGAAATCTTCAAAGCAGGTGATACAGCTTGGGGGCAAGCTGTTGAACCATCGCCGAGCTCCCTTTTGGAAGGCAGTGCAAAAAGCCTTACACTGGATGACATCCGGAACACAATGTAGATTCATTATGGACTGGAAGTGCTGTAGGTAGTCCAGGGGTCAGTCTTTCCAGTGTATTTCTCAGGGGTTGGTATTTTGGAGCTGGGCGCCGGGAGGCTATCCAAGATTTGCGGAGTGAAAGGAGAGCTGTGCTGAGCCATCGGGCGATCTAGGCGGAAGCTCATAGCTGCATTAATCCGGTCATCTACGATTTTCTCTAGAGCTTCGATTGGGTGGTGACCGGTCGTCATGCTAGTCTGTCGTGCGACTTGCCGTGCAGACGACTGCTGTTGTGCTGGCTGAGATTGCAAAATCTGGTGGATCAACAGGTCAGTCGCTTCCTCGATTTGCTTTCTGGTAAGGGCGGTGTGTATAGGCGGAAGAGGATCTGCATCTGATCGGTGTTGGAGATTTGGACGTATATTGGGTGCCGCGTTATCCTCCAGAGCTACGCTCTGTTCTTCCTGTTCCAAGGTTGGTGGCTGCGGTTGATCACTCGGATATGAGGATTCCGTGTGGGAAACATGAGGCACAGGCGGCAGGGTTGCAAGTAACTGCGAAGCTATGCGTTGCATCGAAAGGGCCGCGACAACGGCTATATCGGGGTTTGTTGCCGTCGCCTGACTGATCTGTGTGTTTCTGGACGTGGTGCCCTGAAGTCAGGCCCCATGGTAGGCACCAATTGGTTCTGCCGGATTCTGGCGAGACTGAACGTTGTCGTTTGAATCCATGAGTTGGCTGCCTCCTGTGGTGATTCCGACGTTGATATCCCTGCAAAACAAAGAAGGCACGTCGGGGATTATGTCCCGATTAGCCCCTCCGACGCTCAAGTTAGGTTTCTGGTGTAGGTAAGGTTGCCGAAAAGCAATGAGAGCTAGGTTATGAATTGCGTACCTTCATTGTGATAGAATAATACCTTATATAGTACATGTGCTAGGTTTACGAGTTCACGTCTGCATGGGACTCTCTCACATGCAAACGGGCTGAGAAGAGCGTGGATTGAGCCTGGGCTTGACATAGCCATTAGGTATGAGACCGCTCTTTGAAGGATGGACCGATCGACTCATGAGATATTTTGACTGGACTCGGGCCCTGCTCGACCGACCCGACCAATTACCAATACTGATCAATACCAAATAGCTACATTTCATACCGTTTCTAGGCCGGCATCGGCCGGCACTGTAAGAAACTATTAACAGACTTACCACCAACGTTGTTTAATTTTTTTTATCATGTCAACTTGCTAGACTTAGTGTAAGTACTAAGGAATTTTTTTATTATCTTATTAGCCAATATGATTCAATGATAGTTTTAAATAATAATAATTATTATTTTTAGTAATTATTTTTAGTTAAAATATATTTAAAATAATAATTATGACATAATTATACATTATTAATTATCTTATTTATTATTATATAATAATAAAATTGCAATAAAAGACTTAAGTTACGATCATTTTAAAATGACTAACACTTTGTTAATTATTAATGCAAATAAATTCATATTAAGTATAAAATATATAGTTATAATTTTTCATATAAACTAATGATTTGCACTTATGATAAACTAATAAAAGATAAGAATTCTTAGAATTCCATTTATCAACAATAAAATAAATAAAATGAATTATTAATTATTTGTAAAGATAATAAATTATAAAAATAAAAAATAAATGTTATTGTTTAATTAATAAAAATTAATAAAAGACTTAATTTTACTATCATATTAAACAAATAAATATATTATTAGTAATTAATATATACAATTAGTAAATAATTTAGCATTACATATCAAGTATTTTAATATAAATAATGATTTATAAATATAATAAATTAATATATCAATTTATTAGATATTTATCACTATTGTATTTTGCTAAATCTCAATTGCTTCTTTCTCAAACAAAAAACAAAATAAAAGAACTCAGTCGCTTCTCTGTTGTGTGATTGTTCACGTAAAATGCCACATGCATGTCTTCAAAATGCTGGGCAACTCAAAGTTAAGGATAAAATTTAACCAAATGATTAATGTTAAAACTTATATAATATATAAAAGCTTTTCACGAAATTTTAAAGTATAAAAATTTTTGATAACCACGTAAGAAGTTGATATCTTTTACTCTAAAAATACTTCCTAGAACTAAATATACTACAAAAGACCTTTCACTTTTTTTTGATAATTTAATATATATCGATGTGTTGATTTAATATATATCGATGTGTTATATGTGACATTGATCTAATTAATAATAAGTTTAGTTAAAATAATATGAGAAAATTTTAACAAAAATTATTAATATTTCAAGTTTCCTTAAGTAATTATAAACAATAATTAAATAATTTTTAAAAAATGAATAAATTCAGGCTAACATATATTTCATTGCCGCGTGGAAGTTGAGTTTTGACATGTTGTACTCCGTAAGACATAACTTATCTTAGTGGAGGTTGACCATGTGATTCACAAGTGAATTTAAGTCTTAACATTAAAGAAAACAAATTAAAACATTTAAAGAAATGACTTCACATACTTTAGTTTCACTATTCTCTAATCTGGGATTGACTTGTTTATTAGCTAATTACACAGCACGTCTACTTGTATATGGATTGAAAGATAATATACATGAGCCAAGTGTCAAAAGTGATAGGCACCATTTTCGGTTCCTATCAAAGTTGAAATTTAAAAAAAAAAAAGTCAAGGATAGCTGGCCTTTAAATGACTTCACATTCTTTAGTTTCACTATTCTCTAATTTGGGATTGACTTATTTGTTAGTTAATTAGACATCACATCTACTTATATATGGTTTGAAGGATAATATACATGAGCCAAGTGTCAAAAATGGTAGAGACCGTTTTCGGTACCTACCAAAGTTGAAATAAAAAAAGTCAAAAATAGTTAGCCTTTAAATGACTTCACATACTTTAGTTTCACTATTCTCTAATTTGGGATTGACTCATTTATTAGCTAATTACAGGTCACTTCTACTTATATATGGTTTGAAGGATAATATACATAAGCCAAGTGTCAAAAATGGTAGGAACCGTTTTCGGTACCTACCAAAGTTGAAATAAAAAAAAAGTCAAGGAAAGCTAGTCAAATGGTTAGTCATCTCACACGTCTCCTACTTATAAATAGGCAGGAGATAAAGAGAGTAAATCATCTCATTAGCAGAGAAAAGAGGGAAGAAAAAAAGTGAGACAAAATATTTTATAAGTCTAGTTTATAATTCTCTATTTTTCCTATAGTAAAATTCTTCTATCCTTGCCCATGATTTTTACACTAATTTAGGAGTTTTCTGAGTAAAATCTGTGTGTCTATTTTATCTTCAATATTTTCAGTTTCATTTTAGCTGCGACCCAGTTCTATCCAAGTCTTAATTGTTCCTAACAAGTGATATCAGAGCCAGCTTTATGTGCATATATTTGTTTATTGTATGCTCTATGGTTGCTACTAAGTATGAACCCTCCACATCAAAATATAAGTTAGAATATTATTCACCCTATCAAAGGCACTATTCATAAAACGGTTGTGATAGAAATAATAGTAGCAAAGTCTGACATTGAAAAATTCAACGGGAGTGATTTCTCACTATAGAAGCTGAAGATAAAGACAATCTTGAAGAAAGATAATTGTCTGGCAGCCATTAGTGAACAGCCAGTTGGAGTCATATATGAAAAGTGGAACGAGATGGATGGGAATGTTATAGCTAATCTTCACCTAGCTTTAGCTGATGGAGTATTATCCAACATAGAGGAAAAGAAGACTGCAAACGAAATATGAGATCATCTCACAAAGTTATACGAGGCCAAATCACTCCATAATAAAATTTTTCTAAAGAGGAAACTATACACTTTATGTATGGCAGAATCCACTTCGGTGACAGTGCACTTAAATACTTTAAATACTTTATTTTCCCAACTCACATCAATGGGGTACACAATAGAGATAAGTGAACGTATGAAACTTCTATTCCAAAGTTTACCAGATTCATATGATCAACTCGTCATAAATTTAACAATCAATACATGCACTTTAGTCTTTGATGACATTACAACTGCTATTCTGGAAGAAGAGAGCTGGCGTAAGAGTAAGGAAGACAGATTGGCAAGTTCGCAACAAGTGGGGGCCTTAGCAGTGATGAGAGGTAGATCAATAGAACGTCATCTAAATGGGAGTCACAATAATGGTAGACCAAAATCCAGGAGTAAGAAGAACTATAAATGCTACAATTGTGGCAAGAAAAGTCACCTGAAAAGGTTTGTTTGAATCTAAATAAGAAAGATTTTTTTCCTCAAGAAAACGTTTCAAGCACTTTAGATGATGGAAGTGCAATGGTTTGTGTAGCAGCAACGACTATTGGAGGAAAGAGAAGATTTGTTGATGTCTGGCTTTTTGATTCAGCAGCTACTTTCTATATAACCTCTTGAAGAGAATGGTTCCATCAATATGAATCTATCTCTGGGGAATCTGTGTACAACTGTAATGATCAAGCTCTGAAGATTGTTGATATTAGCACCATTAAGTTAAAGTCGTATAATAGTACAATTCAAACTATTAAAAAAGTGTGACATGTGGAGAGCCTGAAGAAGAATTTATTGTCTGTAGGATAACTGGATGATCTCGGTATTTTTTAGATTTAAAACAAGATTAAGAAAGTGATTAAAGGAGCACTGGTATTTATGAAAGAAAAGAAGATTGTTGCAAATCTATATATGCTAAAGGGATTAACCTTGCAAACAGGAGAGGCAACCATTGCTATGCTTAGTCCAAATAACAAATCTGCAATGACGTGGCATAAAAAGCTTGGACATATGTCAGAACAAGGAATGAAGATACTTGCAATGAAGAATCTAGTTCCAAGTCTTACAAAGGTGTCATTACCCTTCTATGAGCATTGTATTGTGAGTAAGCAACATCGATTGAAATTCAACACATCAAAGTTCAAAAGCAAAGAAATTCTAGAATTGATTCACTCTGAGTATGACAAGCACTAATTACGTCCCTGGGAGGAGAAAATTTCTTTATATCATTCATAGATGATTATTCAAGGAGATGTTGAGTATTTCCTATCAAGAGAAAAGTAGATGTGTTTCCAGTTTTCAAATTTCATAAAGTGCGGGTGGAACTCGAATCTGGTAAGAAAATCAAGTGTTTACAGTTAGATAAGGAGGTGAATATACTTGTAAAGAATTTAATGAATTTTGCAAGCAAGAAGGCATCAAAAGGCAGTTCACAACGGCATACTCTCCTCAATAAAATGGAGTAGCAGAGCTAATGAATAGAACTCTGTTGCAAAGAACAAGAGTGATGTTGAGAACTGCAAGCTTAGATAAGAAATTATGGGCAGAAGCAGTCAATACCACCTATTATATGGTGAGTCGAGTTCCGTCAACTACAATTGAGTTGAAGACGCTGATGGAGATGTAGACTGGTAAACTAATTAATTATTCCAACCTCCATATGCCTATGTGTGTTCAATGCCCAAGAAACTACAAAATTGGATCCAAAATCTAGAAGATGCATTTTCTTAGGGTATGCTGAAGGTGTGAAATGGTATTATCTGTGGGATCCCACTGCCCACAAGATTTTTATCAGCAAGGATGTTATCTTCATAGAAGATAAGGATCAAGAGCAAATAGAAAATGTTGGCACTGTACAAGAGAATCCAGAAACTACAGCAGTACAAGTGGATCGGGAAGTTGATCAAAATGATTCTTCTGAAGCTACACCAAAGCACGAGGAGCAAGAACCAGTCGAATCTAATGTTTCAGATACTCAGAGATTAACTCGCAAAAGAAGAGCACCGAGCTGACACTCAGATTATATTATGGACAGCAATATTGTATATTGTCTTTTAACTAAGGACGAAGAGCCATTAACTCTTAAAGAAGCAATGAATAGTTTAGATGCATCTCAGTGGATGATAGCAATGCAGGAAGAAATTGAAGCTCTTTATAAGAATAAGACATAGGAACTGGTATCACTACCATAAGAAAGAAAGCCTATTGGTAATAAATGGGTTTATAAGATCAAGCGGAATGGTAACGATCAAGTAGAGGGATATCGCTTTAGATTAGTAGTAAAAGGATATGCTCAGAAAGAAGGAATTGACTTCAATGAAATATTGTCTCCTATGGTTTGACTCACTAAAGTTTAAGTAGTCTTGGCGATGTGTGCTATATTTGACTTACATCTTGAGCAGTTAGACGTGAAAACTACATTTCTTTATGGAGATCTTAAAAAAGAAATTTATATGCTCCATCCAAAAGGTTTTGAAGAACAAGGAAAAGAAAACTTGGTTTGCAAGTTGAACAAATCTCTGTACAGTCTAAAGCAGGCACCGAGGTGTTGGTATAAGAGGTTTGATTCCTTCATCATAAGCCTTAGATATAACAGACGGAATGCAAACCCTTGTGTAAATTTCAAGAGGTTTGCTAAAGATGATTTTATAGTTTTGCTATTATACATGGATGACATGTTGGTTGTAGGCTCCAACAATGATCGTATCAAAGAATCAAAAGCATAGTTGGCTAGGAAATTTGAAATAAAGGACTTGGGAGTAGTGAACAAGATTCTAAGGATGCAAATTCACCGAGACAGAAATAATTAGAAGATTTGGTTTTCTCAGAAGAATTATTTAAAGAAGATCTTGCGACATTTCAATATGCAAGATTGTAAGTCAATTTCTACCCCTCTTCCTCTTAATTTCAGGTTATTCTCAAGTATGAGTCCTGGCAATGAAACAGAGAGGATGGAGACATCTCGAGTACTGTATGCATCAATAATAGAAAGCTTAATGTTCGCTATGATTTGTACAAGCCCAAACATTGCACATGCAGTGGGAGTAGTTAGTTGTTACATGGCGAATCTTAGTCGAGAGCATTAGAATACAGTTAAGAGGATTCTCAGATATATCAAGGGAACCTCAGATGTTGCATTATGTTATAAAGGATCAGATTTTACTATCAGAGGATATGTTGATGCCGATTATGCTGGTGATCTTGACAAAAGTAAATTTAACTAAATATGTGTTCACATTAGTTGGAGGGGCTATGAATTGGGTTTTAAAACTACAGTCAATTGTGGCTACGTCAACAACAGAAGCAGAATATGTAGCAACTATATAAGCTAGTAAAGAAGCAGTGTGGTTGAAGTTGATGTTAGAAGAACTTGAATGCAAACAAGAGAGCCTTACTTTGTTTTGTGATAACCAAAATGCTTTTCATCTTGTAAGGAATCCATCATTTCATTCAAAGACAAAATACATTCGAGTTCAATATCACTTTGTTCGTGAGAAAGTGGAAGAAGGACTGGTGGACATGCAAAAAATTCATACAATGGATAACTTGACAAATGTCAAAGGCAATCAATGGTGACAAGTTTATATGGTGTCAATTCTCATGTGGCCTGACAGAGACGTAAGCAACATGAAGTGGTAAAGCAGAAAGAATAGTGTAAAGATCTGATTGACTCCCAATTAAATCTTCAAATGGGAGCAAATCATCCCATTAGTAGAGAAAAGAAACGGTGGAATAACTATATCCGCTTCAGTATAGGTTCTTACCAACTGAAGAAGACATAGTGCTCATTATCTTTTCAACAAGATTGGAACTAATACGATATAGGAAGAAACGATGGAATAACTGTATTCACTTCGATATAGGTTCTTACAGACTGAAGAAGACATAATGGTCATTATCTATTCAACAAGATTGGAACTAATATGATATAGGAAGAAATGGTGGAATAACTGTGCCTGCTTCGGTATAGGCTCTTACTGACTGAAGAAGACATAGTGATCATTATCTGTTCAATAAATATTTGTCATGTATGTCAGTATGTAGCTTAAGAAAATTTTAAAAAAATCCATTATTTTTCAAATTCTAATATAATTTAATTATATAACATGATTAATTCATAACATAATAAAATTTGAATAAATTATACTTTATTGAAAAACTTATTTTCTTCTCTACAATTCATTGTAAAGTCAATTTTTAAAATAGGAAAACTATAAATCACTGTCACAAATACATAACCTCTAATGATATCTATGCAAACTAATTAAGAGATCTCAACAAGTGATGTAAGAAAGAGTATATAAATAATAATAGCTCGTATAGAAGTTATATATATTTGTAATAGAGTTTGAACCTTTTAATAATGTAATTAAGATATAATACTAATTAAAATTATAATTAAATAAATTGGAATTAATATATAATATTTCTCTTTATTTATCAAATGTTCGATATTTGACCTCAAAACTTTTCAAAGTTTACAATCAAGTTCAATTTAGTTAAATTATGTTTTGAATCATTTTTTGTATGTCACTCGTTATGTTCTTATATATATTTATGATGAGATAAATTAAGCTTGTTTAGTTTACTTAACTAAATAATTTATATCTGTAGATTAAGATTAACATCTACCAATACATCATGATTGCCCAAACATTAAAAGTATTAAAGTGAATTTCACTAACTTTTATATGCATAACTTTTTCTTATAATTCAATTATTTGAACATATGATGTTTTAATTAGATATAAAATATGAAATTAATGTGTATCGGATTTTATTCCAATCATGTTAGTTCTCTAAAATTAGTAATTTATTATTTTAATAACACTTAAAAATTAAAGTATCATTTCATTTTGGCTAAATATTTTTCAGATTAATAATAACTTATGAAAATAAAATATTTTTTCTTATTACTTTAAGGTAATGAATGCTATATTTATCACTCAACTATCTTTATATAATTAAACGAATTTTACCTTTAACCTTAAAAGATAAGGCATGGATTTTGCTATTCTTTCTATTCGATGTTTTTATGTAATTATTTTTTATTATATGATGAAACTATAACACGTTAAATACTTTATATTATTTTTAGGTTTATATTTGTATGATGATTAAACTTTTTTTATTAATTATGGTTATTGTTTATACATGAACTATGTGAAAAGTAATATTATTATAAATAGATAGATTGTTGATATTTCAAATTCTGTTATTATGATTTTTTTATATAAGGTTGATGTAAAATTATAAATCATATAACATAATATAATGAGGGACTATTTTATAATTTTTTAAAAATTCAGGAACTATTTTATCATTTTTAAATATTATGTAAAATAGTACCCAATATTAATCAATACCGATTTAATATTGTACCTGAACTAAACTTGGTATTGGATCTAATATTGATATAGTATTCATAACATTGATTTAAACTCATTCTGAAACTCAATTAATATGAGTCAAACTCTTTAAAATTTAGACACATATATCATTCTTAATTTTATGTTGTGAATAAGTATTATTTAGTATTGTTTCCAAAAATTTAATCTCCCAATTTTGAATTTGAAATCAACGAAAATTTAGCTTTTCTCAATATTTATATTGAGAATAAAGATTAGTTGAATCTAAAGTCAAATTAAGTTAATTGAACTTAAGTTTAAATTAGAATATTTAAATTTGATTGGAACTAAATTTTATATTTTATCCAATTAATTATAATAAGTTAATCAGACTTGGGTCCAATCAACTCAAAATCAGTATACTAAATCAAATTGAGTCGTTATTGAATTTGGGATCCAACTTGAAAAAAGAGTTTTTAAGAAGTCACTTTGAAGTAGTTGTCATATAATAGACAACATAGCCTTATCTTATCAACTTGATTGTACGTACCTTATCTAATGTTAGCGTAGTACATATTAACTTCCAGTAAAGCCAACTGAAAGTTAAAAAGACTTAAAAAATGCGACTATCCAGCACTCCAATTTCCTCAACTTCTGCGCTTCCAATATCTCCCCTTCCTCCTACAAAGGTTAGTGAGTGTTTGACGAGTTGAGTTTTTGTCAGAATTCCTTGCCTCAACCAATGACTCTTTTTAGGATTTGAAGTACGTTAACTGTAGTAAGTTAAGCCAAAAACAGTTGGGACTCCATTGCTGCTTTACTAAGTTCAATTCCTTCTTTTCCTGTTCCTTTTTCTTTTTGTCCATGATGGAGTCGGAATTTTTCAAACTGTATTGCTCATTATGTGCCGTTCTTGTGGAATAGAACAGGAATATGGATTTTTCCAATTTGGTTGTGACAATAAAAACTATAAGAAAAAGGCATAATTTATCTGTTGGGAACAATTCCATGGGTGTAATTTCAATTCAACGATTCGTCTACTGAAAATTATTCCTCCCCATGGACTTCACAGCAAAACTGTACTTGATAAGTAAAATGGTTTGCTTAGTAAGATTCTTAGTCCATAATCAAAATGCAACTCAAACTAGTTCATTTTGGGAATTGAGTTTCAGTCAATGGGGATAGAGCTTCACCGTCCTTTCACCATAAGTAAAGTAGACGTAAATGAATTCAAGTCATCTGTTAGAATGTCTATCGTTTCTTTTGTTCAAATTCTGTAAGCACTTAATCACATACAATACCATTTGGTTGAATATGATATCAAAGAGAATAAAGAAAGAAAACTTAGCTATCTGTAGCATAGAATTAATGAGTTCACTGAAACTCTACATCTAAATTTTTCAGGAGGAAGATGTTCTGAAATAACAATCACTGATCTTATAAAGATTAGACACAAATTCTAATCTTCTCCATCTTTTCTTTTGACTTGTTTTGATTAAGATTTTCTAGGATATTATTTGCCAAACCTATCAGACAAAGAATGCTGGACATCCCCTTAGTAATAGAATCAGTTCAATCACAAAGACTGTTGGCGCCTATCTTAGACCTTGCTCAGCTTCAAGGGATGATAATCCCTTGGTTGAATATGATGTGCCTTTTCCCAGTGACTACATAGAGCTCCTCGAACAAGTACGCTTCTCTATGCATTATGTCCGTGTAATTGACATACTCATACTAGTAACTGCGAAACATGACAGCATAATTTGAGACTTGAACTGATGAACAGGCCAAAAAAGCAGCTGAATTGGCTTTGCAGGATAACAGACAGTTGATGGTCAGTATCAGCAGTTAAATATTTCAGGAATTGGAAATTATAGATTGACAATATGTGTGGCATTCCTGAATAGTCCATAATAAAGCAAGCATCTTTTACAGGAGATTGAATTTCCAACAGCTGGACTTGAATCAGTACCAGGTGCATATTTGTTGCATTTGAAGTCTTCTTCGTCTGCAATTATGTGACTCAATTCACCGGATATTCTGTACATCTGTTAAATTACACTGTAAATCAGGTGATGGTGAAGGAGGAATAGAAATGACAGGGAGTATGCAGTTAATACGTCAATTTTGTGATTCCTTTGTAAGTCCAGAGAAAGTTGCACGAACAAGAATAGTAAGTTCATTTTGTGTTCCTCATTTGAATTTGAACTCCACAAAAACAATCCATTTGATTTTTACAAACTGTTTTAGGAGGTGTTAGGCTTATGCTTGTTACAGAGTGCTTAAAAAATGAAATTCAAGTAGTTCTCCGTGGCTATTATATTAGCATTATCACCACTATCATCAAAAGTAACATGGACCTTAACTAAGCCGTCCTTCAGTGGACTGTAATGCTATTACAAAGATGTGAGTTAAGTGGTTACTGTTGTTTCAGGGTGGATAATTTTTAGCCAAAGTCTGGTTACCTTCTACGCAGTTTACATGTCATTCTTTTCCTTTCTGATCATGTCTTCATCCCCTATTTTAACTCCATATGTTTTCTCTTTTCCTTAATATAAGAAAGATGTAATTTTATCCCTCTCATCACATATCTGCACCATTAGATACGGAATTGCTTTAATTATGGCAGTTTTTCCCAGAGGCAAATGAAGTAAAATTTGCAAGATCGTCGGCCTTCGAAGGATCATCTTTGAAGTTGGATTATTTGACTAAGCCATCATTCTTTGAGGATTTTGGTTTTGTTGAAAAAGTCAAAATGGCCGATCGTGTGAAGCCAGAAGATGAACTTTTCCTAGTTGCTTACCCATACTTTAATGTCAACGGTAGATTCAAACCTGCAACATTGTAGCATTGCATTGAAATGCCATCTTGCTTATTTAGAGGATGTATTTCGTAGAAATGCTCGTGGTCGAAGAGCTTTACAAGGAAGCTGTCGCAAACACAAGTCGGAAATTGATTATATTCAATGGCGAACTTGACCGGATAAGATCTGGCTGTATCCTTTGCTATCTCAGGCTCAGTTTTATCATATTCTCATATAATTGCGAGTTTTTCCATTGGTTCAATAGGAGAACTTTTCTTACCGTCCCAAAAGGAGAAAGGAAAAGAATGGGTTATGAGTAATGCAATCATGTTAGTTATACACTGATGAGACCAAAGTTGCCCTTGAAATGAACTAAGATTACCCACCTTTCTTCTACCCAAAGCTGGCTTCTCTATCAAAGACCCTGTTTCCAAAGATGGAGACTGTGTATTACATTCACAACTTTAAAGGACGCAATGGTGGAACCCTTTTCAGGTATGCTTCAATTGAAAGACTTGTCGGATAATTTACTCTTGAAAAGGTTTCATCTTTGTTTTTGGTATAGGTGCTATCCTGGTCCGTGGAAGGTCCTTAGAAGAGTGAGGGACACGTATATTTGTTTGCATAAGCAAGAAGCTATGCCATCGCTTAAAGAGGTTGCTCTGAATATTCTCCCTTCTGCTTGAGAACAAGGCCTTCATCTGGAAACAAACCTCATTCTCACAAATTAAGCACTCTTATGTTATTATATATTCTTCTTTGCTCTATTTCTGACTGTTCACAAAATTTGCGTAAGAAATATAACGTATATCAATGATATGATTCCCTTATTGATTTCCATCGATAATCATTGACGTCCTTGAAGCTTAAATGTGCTTAGTGGTCACACTTCATATGCTAATATGCTTCTCAATATGAGTGTTCCTAACTAGGACTAGATTTTCTGGGCTTTAACGATTAGAGGATACAGACACTTGCGGATTCAACTCCCATATCTGCTGCAAATTAAAGTCGAATGTACGCTTGTTCATTCTCCATTATATGGTGGTTGGAAAATGCAAAAAGAAACACGAGAGAAGATCAATGTTATTCAAAATTGCTGCAACCAAATTGGAAGTTTTATCTTCAAATGTTAACAAGTAGTCATTGTGCTTCTAAAGCTAGGAACTAGAAGATCTTAATCCTTTTTCTGAGCTTGGTGCCAGCAAATGAAATAGTGAAGACCAATGAATGCTTTCCTGTATCATTCTGCACATAAGAAACTACCCAAGTATAACCATATGGTCCTTGTAGGAGATTAAAATGACAAAAGTTATCGATCTTACCCTGTATTCTCTGAAGCAGTTTTTCTGCCATGATCTTCTGCTGCACCCCACTCAAAGATTCTGAGTTCATGATTGCATTAGAGACAATGATGACTGTTGATGGAGAGTCAGCATTCACCTGGATCATCATAAAATAGAAAAATAAGAGATCATATTTAGCCATTTAATCATCCAAAGCGAACTAATATCTACAGGAGTTGGAAAGGGAAGTACAATCGTTAAGAGCATAAAAAAATCTGGAGAGTGTTCAATGGTTAACCAAAAGGAACATAATAAGTGAAGAATCAAGACAGATCAAATGAAACTCAAAGACATATTGAGGAACTACCAAGGTACCGTACCCAAACACGACCATTTAATCCAACAGCTATCTCAAAAGAGAGTTTCTTGCCAAGAGACTCAAGAAGAGGACATGTCGGTAAGCTCAAGAGCCTGGAAAAGAAATTAAAAGCTCATTAAATGCAACAATGACATGCATGCTGTTATCATTCTTCTTACGTTCGTGGCAATCTATTATTAGAAAATGGCTACTCTTTAGAAGGGGAGACGCTATCTCACATTCTAGATAGACCAGTTGAGCATTCAAACATGTAGCCATCTTTGAGAATGCCTAATTCTGCCGCTTTTCCAGTGGCTAAAGATCACAAGTATAAGTGATAGTCCATAGCATTCAACAAAACTAATAAGACAGGTATAGCTTAAAGCAAAGTCAACCAACCATCCATGCATGACAACTCAGGATTCATTCTGGGGTTTGCCTTCACAACCCGAACATAAAGCAATGAACCAACCTGTTCCAAGAAGTGAGAAAAATACAATAGCACGGCAAGTAGCAAAGCAAACATCAATTATGTAATTGAAGTTCTGCGAGTAAACCACTCAGTTTATTCTGTTATAAAGAGCATAAAAAAATAAAAATAAACAGCAAAAGTTGTGGACTACATGGCAAAAATTATTAGTTTTTGGTTTCATTTGCAAACTAGTACAAATAAAGTTGGCTGAACAATTGGTTTTACCATCAAAATTCTTACACTCTGAAATCCTAAAGGAAAGCAGATTTGTTACAACATAAAAGGGAAATTTTGGCTATCCACTCCCAATTGGCAAAATAAAAAAGGAATGCATAACCTTAAAATGTGAGGCAATTATCAGATAAATTTCAAGCAGGAGGCACGACTCACAAACATTTAATGTTATCTCATAGGTCAATAGCAATCCATTTGATATTTGAAAAGGATGACATGCATGACTTGATGTACCATGTACCCACCTCAAATTTTGGAATATTTCTCCTAGTTCCTCCTTCAAATGCCAGCACAGGCAAAAATGCCAACGAAGGTCCCTTTATATCCACAAGGAAGTTCTAAAAGTAAAAAATATAAGTTGATCAATTATCAAGAAAGACTTCAAAGATTTAAATGATGTGATTGCAAATTGGATAGATACTATAACTCATACCAAAATTAGGGAGATAGGCAGAACCTACAGAACAATTACTTTGCATGGAAATCATATATAAGTAATAAATAGGACATATATGAGAACAATTAAATTGCACGGATACCATGGATACCATAGATAAGTAAATAAATAGGATATATAAGACCAACACTAACTCATATCTTTTTTATTAAGATTAGTGAGGCCTGAGGACTACTTGAGTTTAGCCAACTTGAATGCTTATCTCTATCTTTCTCCTAAACTAATTCGCACGTTTGATTTTTTGGAGGAAATTTCTAGCCAAATAATTGATTAAAATTTTATGAAATTCTCTTCCTCTACCATAATGCATAGTTACAAGAAGAAATATAACAATCAATCATAGAAAAACTCTTTCTGGTCTTACACCATAATTAAGAATAAAATTTCATTCTCTACGATACTAAGCCAACCATTCAGTTTTATCATAAGTGATTATGATGCTTGCCAAAGCAAACCAAAAATTAATATCACCACAAAAATGAATTGCCAGCCTGTAGAAGGTTGTCATCAACGTTTTGCAAGCACTTTCCTCTAAGCATACTTCTTTTGCAGAAAAAGAAAACACAGGAGGAACAGCTATTTCACGTATGCTAGGAAATTAAAAAAAAAAACCAAGACGGAAGCTGAAACATGAAATTTCTTAAAACTACCAAGGAACAATGAAGCAAATTTTGGGTTAGACAGGACATGAATGCTTACATCTGCTTTGGAATCCACCACAATTCCTAGAACAGTATCCTCGACACAAGGTACGTACTGTAAAAGAAAAGAAAAAGTAGAAGTTAAGCATAAGATCAAGCATTATCCAGTGGAGCTATCAGAAGCCATTTGCGAATCAACAGACTGATGGTTGCTCCAAAACAAAGTATAAACACAAGGAGAACACCACCACTACCAAGTAAAGGACACAAAACTATGCACAATTTTATTCTGCAATCAAACATAGTGAAAATAAAAAAAAACAGGAGAGAAATCTTCATTTCAAAATTGTTAAGCATATATATTCCTTAATAATCAACCTTCAATTTGTGCTGCAAAAAATGATCGAAAGTCTGCTCAATATCTCACACAGCTTGGTCCAAGAAATTAAAAAGGAACTAATAATAGCCGGAAGCAACACCTTGTGACATAAGCAGTTGTGATATTATTGTGAAAGTAAACTGACCCTTTTGTGGGAGCTTTCAACCCAATATTTGTTAGGCGTAGAGAACCTGAATTTGCCAGCCTTTATAACGGAAATAGCATCACCATCCTATAAAGCTTCAAAACAAACTGTTAACAGTGGCGTTTTTTTTTTTTGGGATATTTGACAACAAAAGGAAATTGAAGCGAGACCTGACGGAGGCCGCCACCAAGCTTGATAGTCTGATTCGTCATGGTGGAGAGATCAACGACAACATCCCCTGGAACCTGAAAATCACCATACGAACTTGGAGCCCTAGAGAAGTAATAGAACTGAGAGTTGAGGAGGTTATAAAAATAAACTCACTACTAATTGATCGACGAAAGTGGCCCTTGTAGTGGACGATGTATTTTCCGTTGTCATAGCGTATGAACAGGCGGGTTTTCGTTAAGGAATTTCTACAAACAGGTTAAGGGCTTATGAAGCGGAAACTTAGAAACACAGACAACAGAGGGACCTAATGTCTATCAGATCCTCTGTCGCAAATAACCCTGTCCTATTCTGTCCTTTTACGAAACGGCGACGGTTTCTCAAGAAAATTGGACAGCTCCTTAAATGACAGAGGACAGCGCCAGCCAGCCACTAGACAGACTAAAAATTTTAACAATAAAACGGCACAACAAATAACTATTTATTATTATTTATTTATTTTATTTTATTTTATTTTATTTTTAATATTTTAATTAAGTTAATTTATTTTAATAATAATAATAATAATAATTTTAATAATAATACTAATAATTAATTTAATTTATTAAATTAAATTAATAATATTATAATTAATATAATAATACATTAAAAATAAATTAAATAAATTATTATTATTGTTAAAATTATTATTATTATTAAAATAAAATAAATTAATCAAATAATTAAAATAATTTTATTTTAATATCTAAAAATTTTAACAATAAAACGGCGCAACAAATAACTATT
>JANZLD010000005.1:17483155-17494419 GCA_026413575.1 Erythroxylum carthagenense | reverse complement strand
GATTTGCAGTGTCTTGGAATCCGAAAAAGGAAAAGAAGCAATCCACCTATGAAAATAAGGTATTTTCGTTAATTCTTCGTGTTTTCGATTATACGTGATGTTTTTGTATGGTCTTTTCCGCAGCGTATTGTGAATACTCGGACCATACACGATTCAACAGAAACAAGCGGAGTTGAAGATGACAGAATGGTATGGCCAGAGGAAGCTCCGGTTGAAATCGAAGAAGGAGACCTCACCCTCGTCCACGAAGAGTTTGGTGCAGCCATTGAATTATCAAAATCTTTTCGGGAGCATTTGGACAGCCAGTGGGAGCGTGCAGTTGTCGTGAAACTCCTTGGGCACAAAATTGGTTATCAAATTTTGTGCAGCAGATTAAGGGGACTGTGGAAATTGACAGGTCCTATGAAAATGGTGGATCTTGGTTGCGATTGCTTCCTAATTAACTTTCTAGAAGAAGAGGATTTCTTGAATGCATTATTGAAGGGGTTGTGGGTTATTCTGGATCGTGCCCTATCAGTGCAAAGATGGCACCCCCAATTTTGCCCTTCACAAGGTAAGACCTCTTGTACCGTCGTGTGGGTTCGATTTTCGAAACTCCCAGTCCCCGATATCACCCGGTGATCTTGTCCACTTTGGGTAATTTGGTGGGTCAAACGGTAAGGATTGATGATGCTATACAACTCTCTCAATGGGGTAAATTTGCACAAGTGGCAGTTGATGTAGATCTTAATACTCCTCTGAGGTCCCGAGTTGAACTGGATGGTGAAGAAATAAAGATTACTTATGAAGGACTCCCGCAGATATGCTTCTCATGTGGTGTAGTGGGGCATAGCTTGGTTTCTTGCCTTACAAAACATCATACGGCAACTGCATCCACTATTACTATTAGTAGGCAACAACAATTGGACACGACAATGAGCAACTAGGAGGTGAGTAGGAAGGAAGATTATGGTTCATGAATTTAGGCTCCCCGCTCTAACAGACGCCCATCAAGTAAGGAGAAATTTCAGGAGAAGAGTTCCTGACAGGAGCAACACCAAGGGATCACGCCCGGCTCTCGCTTTTTGGTATTGTTTGAAGCTAAAAGGCAGGGGATGGGGACTGAGCGGCAATACAGTAGGCCTCTGGGCGGCAGTTCCCCTAAGACCACTACACTAGACTTAGGACAGATGATAGATGAAGCGGCCCAAGTAGCACGTGGAGAGAACCAGTCCGGGAAAAGCCCACGATGCCAAACTGGACCTGAGGACAAAGGAAAGGGCATCTTGAAGGCTGGGCCGAGCACCAACGCCCAAAACAATCCTAATCTCTGTACCCCAGTTGAGCCAGGGTCTGCTCCACACAATCCAATTACGATAACCTGCGCAGAGAATCACTCTAAAATTACACTCCCATCGCATACAAACGTGATGGTTACTAATGATTCCCCTGTTCTCAACGTTGTAAGAGGAGATAGAGTGCAGTGAAACGGTGGCTACAATGGAGGAGGCTCTCGGTCACCTGATTCTCAAACTCACCCATAGGCATGTGCCAACATCGCCCAAACCTCCAGACTCGTAACTCATTGGGAAAATTGGGTAGAACATAAAATCCTCCCCCGAATCTCAGATAAAGGTGGTTCCTTCACCAACGATTTTGCCACCCTTGGATGCTCTGTCTGTGGGCGAATTGGTATGCAAGATTAAGGTGGTGCGCAGTTTGTTTTTGTATATATTATGTCGATTCTAGTTTGGAATTGTCGAGGGGCTGGGAGTAAGAATTTCCATCCCATTGTAAGAAATGTATTCAAGAAACATAAGTCGTGTGTGTTGGTCTTACTTGAACCACAAATTAGCAGGCAGAAAGCTGATGGGATAGTTCATGGTCTCGGCTTGCCTTACTCTTTCCATGTGGAAGCAGATGGATTTTCGAGGGGCATTTGGATCCTTTGGACGTAGGAAACAGAGGTTCAGGTGTTAATGGCCCATAAGCAATGTGTGCACGTTAAGATTAAGGTGCACAATTACTTCTATTACTTTACAGCCGTATATGCATCGCCACAGTACCAACTCCAGCGTTACTTGTGGTAGCTATTAAAGAAAATTGCTTGAGGGACGAACACAGCTTGGGTTTTGGGGGGTGACTTTAATGCCAGATTAGATTCAAGCAAGAAGAGAGAGGGGTCAAGATCACTTCCAGTTATCAGCAAGGGCTTCAGAGAATGTGTGCACACTTGTGGCTTACATGATATGGGGTTTAGTGGCTCATGATTTACATGGAGAAGAGAAAATTTGATGTCTAGGCTTGACATATTTCTGTGCAATAATGCATGGCAGGAAACTTGCCCGCCAACCACTGTAACCCATCTTCCTTATATAGGGTCGGATCACCGACCTATTATTGCTCAATTCCATGTACCAACGGCAAGGGAGAATTGACCCCACCACTTTAATTTCCAATCTGCATGGTTAGCTAAGGAGATTTTTCTACTATGGTAAAGAAAACTTGGTGCCCGAACTTAATGGACTGGACTGGTTCCCTGGAAAGTTTTGCCTCCAAACTAATAGAATAGAACCGAACCGTATTTTGTAATATTTTCCATCGCAAGCACCGACTGTTAGCAAGATTGGAGAGTATTCAAAGAGTGCAAGAAACACAAGACTCGGATTCTCTGGTGGACTTAAAAGACCAATTACAAGACACATTCCAGCAGACCCTGTGCGAGGAAGAGTTATATTAGCACCAGCAATCTCGGTGCCAATGGATTTCTCATGGAGATCACAATACCCAGTTCTACCATAATGTAACCGTAGCCAGGTGAAGGAGAATCAGAGTGGAGTTCCTAAAAAATGATCAAGGTGAAGTGGTGACTTCTCACGAGGCATTACTGCAGTTAGCTAGATATTACTTTGCTCACTTATACACTGAGGAGGGGATAGAGGATA
The DNA here is from genome assembly GCA_026413575.1 of Erythroxylum carthagenense. Lineage (NCBI taxonomy): Eukaryota > Viridiplantae > Streptophyta > Magnoliopsida > Malpighiales > Erythroxylaceae > Erythroxylum > Erythroxylum carthagenense. The sequence goes on along the minus strand of JANZLD010000005.1, from coordinate 17,491,495 downwards.
GGACACTCCCTATTCAGGGCAAGTTTCCTGCACTTACTGAAGATACTCTCATACGGGTGAATAACCCGGTCCTGGTAAAGGAAGTCCAAATAGCTTTGTTTGACACGCACCCAAACAAAGATCTTGGAATTGATGGATTTCCTGCTTTATTTTACCAATGACAATGGGCTACAATGGGACTAGCAGTGATAGAATTTATGCAAAGAGTTTTTCAGCATGAGATTGGGAATCAAATCTTAATCAAACTATCCTAGTTTTGATTCCTAAAGTTCCATCCCCTATTTCCTTGTGTCAGTTCAAGCTGATAAGTCTTTGCTCAGTCATGTATAAACTAATTACCAAGATTATGGTCAATCAGATGAAGCCTTTCTTGAATGAGTTAGTGGCTCCTACACAATGTAGCTTTGTGCCTAGATGATGGATAACTGATAATATCATTATCACACAAGAGGTGATTCATTCAATGCAAACTAAGCGAGGAAGGAAGGGGCTTCTAGCTATTAAGGTTGACTTGTAAAAGGCATATGATAAGCTCAGATGGGACTTCATTCAGGATACGCTTCAGGACATCGGCTTTCCGGTTGACTTAACTCGACCCATAATAAAATGCATATCATCAGTTTCTATACGGGTTAACTAGAATGGAGCATTGTCAGATTTGTTCACTCCATCTAGGGGCATTCGACAAGGGGACTTCCTTTCCCCTTACATCTTTGTCTTATGCATGAAGCAACTCGGCCAGGTCATCACTCATGAGGTAGAGCAAGGGAGCTGGAAACCAATTCGGTTGAATAGGAGGGGACCTTTGATCCCCCACTTGTTTTTTGTTGATGATCTTATACTCTTTTCGGAAGCGTCAGAGGACCAAATTCATATCATTCAGGATATCTTGGGTAGATTTTGCATAGCTTTGGGACAAAAAGTAAGTGTTGATAAAACTCGATGCTTCTTTCTAGGAATGTCAAACGGGAGAGAGCTCAATTACTCAACCAAAGATTAGGCTTCCAACAGACCAATAATCTTGCTAAGTACAGGTTCTCCGATCCAAATGCCATTTTAACGGCGAGGCCCTTCCTGCATGGATAAATTCCAAAGGCAATTCTGACACTTGGCGAGGGATAGTCGCTTCGTGGGGCCATGTAACAAATGGTATAAAGTTAGTCATTTGAGATGGTTTGTCGGTGAGATTTTGGTTGGATGACTGGGTAGGAGAATGGGGTCCTTTACTCCAACATGCCATTGTTGAAGTACCGACTATGCTTATACCACTCAAAGTAACTAGTTTTGTTGATGAATGTGATAACTGGAGATGGGAATGCTTCCAGCAATGGCTTCCCTCTTTGATGTGTATGGCTATTGCTGGTATTCTTCCCCCTCAAATTCCATATGGTAGAGATTAGACAAGCTGGAAAGCCTCAGATGATTGAAGGCTTGGGTATTTGTGATCCTGGTGGACTTTGGGACTTTGTTTGGAAATGGCCCAGACTACAATGGATTCGATCCTTTCAATGGTTGCTTGGCCAAGATCGCTTACTCACTAATAAGCAGAGGGTGATGCGGCATATTTCTACTAATGGGGTGTGCAATTGTTGTGGCCTGGAGGAATCTTCTCTACACGTGGTTAGAGATTGTGGTCCAGTGCGGAATATTTGGACTGGTTTTCCTCCAGGCACTATACCAAAGGATTTTTTCCAACTAGACCGTAATGATTAGATGTAAAGGAACCTCCAACGGCATCACAGAGTCATTGGATTTGATTGGTCCATTATTTTTGGAACTACATGCTGGCTTGTATGGATTGGCGTAATAAATGTCTGTTTGAGAAAAATTTTGTATGGCCAACCAATGGAGTAAGCATCATTAGAGAATATGTTGCGCAATTCACCTTTGTTAGGGAAGTGCACAATCGAGCTTTGAATCAGCCTAAGTTGCCAATTAAAGATCATGCGGGATGGTCTTTTCCAAATGCTGGGTGGATTAAACTTAACACGGATGGATCCTCTTAACGATTAGGACAACGAGCTACCACTGCGGGGGTCTTAAGAAATGATACTGGCACTTGGGTTGGGGGCTTTGTCCACAATATTGGATGTTGCTTTCTCCTTATTGCAGAGATGTGGAGTGTCTACTCGGGCCTTCTCTTGGCCTAGGACTTGGGCTATCGTCAAGTGGAATTAAACTTGGATTCGCTAATTGTTATCAATATTTTATCAGACTCGTCTCAGGGAAACTCAATACCTTGCTCTTTGGAGCAGGCTATTAAGATCCTTTTGACTCGTGATTGGGAAGTGATGGTGTGTCATGTTCCCCACACAAGAAATCAATGTGCTAACTAGTTGACAAAAGCAATCAGTATACCTCAGCTTGGGGTATACACCTTCCGGAGGCTCCACCTGGTTGTTTGACATTACTCCTTTAAGACATAATAGTTTTTTTTTGCCCAGAGGTGTAGAGGGTAGCGGTGTAGCTCTAGTATTTCATCCGTTTGTATTCAAAAAAAATATTTAAAGGCAAAGTCAAGGACATACAAGGTGAACTGTTTACTACACTTTTAATAAAAGAAGAATACATCAATCTTTAAATAATACTTGGAGCAATGAAATGAAATGGAAATTTTGGACCATATTCTCACAAGTCCATACACTAACAAGATTATAGCTAACCACTAACTTATTTTACTTAACCAATAAAACGACCCTACAAGCTACTAACTCAACTAAGATTTGAATCATTCATTCAACACTCCTACTCGATTCAACGTCAAATACTCCCAACTATTTCCTGAAAAAGTGATGTTTTGCATGAGGAAGTGATTTCGTAGCGATATTAGCTCCTTGTGAATTTGTGCCATAAAATTTCATTACCTTCACTTACAAGCTTGTAAATGAAGTGCTGTTGCACATCGATGTGCTTCGTTTGACCATGAAAAACAGGATTTTTTGTAATTGCAATTGCTGATTTGTTGTCACAAAAAATCTTTATAGCTTCCTTTTGCTCAAGGTTAAAGTTAGCAAGTAATTTCCGAATCTCTAAAGCCTGGCTTGTTGCTGCTGAATACTCTGCTTCAGATGATGACAAAGCCACTGTTTCTTGTTTTTATGAACTCGAAGTTACAACTCCATAACCAAAACTGAAAATACTGTTGGAAGTGCTCTTCCGATCATCTAAGCACCCGCCCAATCACTATCAGTGAAACCAAGTAATATGAAATTTAGTACTTTAGAATATCAAATGCCAAAATCAACAGTCCCAACAATATAATGAAGAATTCTTTTGGCTGCACCAAAGTGTTACTTTGTAGGACAACACATAAACCTAGACACCATTAACAGAAAATGAAATGTTAGGTCTAGTATGTGTTAAATAATTTAAACCACTAACTAGGTTTCTAAAGAGTGTTGGGTTCACTTTCTCAATCTCATCTTCACGCTAAAGCTTCTCATTAACATTCATAGGAGTTGCTACCACCTCACAATTTACCATATTGAACCTCTTTTAAAAAAATAAGCACAATATTTCTTTTGACATATCCCATATTTAGTTTGCATCACCTTAAGTCCCAAAAAATATTAGAGTAAACTCAAATCTATCATCTCGAATTTTTTCATCATGCAACACTTGAAATCATCAATTAATGATTTCAAGAAGCCTATATAAATCATATTATCTACATATAGACAAACCACCAAGAAATCACCACTACTGTTTTTCTTCAATAAAAAGTGGGCTCATTTTCACTTCTTGTAAACCTGCTTTCTTGAAAAAACAAATCAATTTTACAATACCAAGCATGTGGGGCTTGTTTTAGGCCATAAAGAGCCTTTTTTATCCTGTAGACTTTGTTTTCTTTGCCATTGATAACAAAAGCCTTCAAGTTGTTTGACATAAATTACCTTCTCTAAATCACCATTCAAAAACGCAGATTTCACATCAAATTGATACACCGATAATTGAAATTGGGCAGCCAATGCTAAAATAACTCTTATTGTTTCAAATCTAGCAACGGGAGAAAAAGTCTCTTCAAATTCAATTCCTTGCTGTTGTGAATATCCCTTAGCCACTAGTTGAGCCTTGTGCTTTTGAATACTACTATCGGCATTAAACTTTGTTTGGAACACCCACTTGAGTCCCACAACATCTTCCTTTGCGAAGCATCAACTAGCTCCCATGTCGAATTTCTCTCTATGGCATACATCTCCTCTTGCATAGCTTCTTGTCAAGCTTGATGTTTTGTTGCATCATCATAGTTAGTTGGGTTTGCAACATACAAAGCAAAGTCACGGGAAGCATATATCTCTCATAAGGAGTGAAATTTTCTCGGAGGAGTTTCTGAAGATGAGCTTGAGGGACTATGGGAGCCTATTAGAGTTGATTTGATACTGCTTGAGAAGGTAGAAAATGGAGTTGAACCGCTGTTAACAAAATCTGAATTTTCTACTTGTGGTTCTGTGTCTGCTGTAGATGTATCATCATTTAATGAAAGAGGCACTGGATTTTCATCCTTGCTGAAATCCCAAGACCAACTAGCAGTGTCATTAAACACATCTCTACTCACAATTATTTTGCCACTAATTAGGTTATATAGTCTATATGCTTTGGATTGCAAGCTATAGCCAATAAACTTACATTTTTTGGATTTTTCATCAAGTTTGGGATGAGATGATTTCACCAAAACATATGCAATACAATCAAAAACTTTTAAATGGCTTATCTGGGGTTTCAGACCTCTCCACGCTTTATAAGTGTATTGTTTAGAATTGATTTTGTGGGAGAAAGATTGAGTATATACACTGTCTTAGCTACTGCTTATGCCCAAAACAGATTCGGAACCCATTTTGCTATTAATGTGCTTCTGGTGTTCATTCAGCAATACCATTCAGCTACTACTGTGTGATTCTTCCATTCAACAACACCATTTACCTGAGGTGTTCGTGGTGTAATGAGCTCCCTACGAATTCCATATTTGTTACAGAAAGCTTCAGACTCATCGGAGCAAAACTCACCTCCCATGTCTGTACGTAACACCTTAATATAACAACAACTTTGGATCTCTACAAAAGCTTTGAACTACTTGAAATGATCCAATGCTTCAGATTTTAATTTCAAAAAATACACCCAACTCATTCTACTATAGTCATTAGTAAATAATAGAAAATAACAACTCCTATTTAAGGACTCAGTTTTCATTCATCCACACAGATTAGCATGTACGAGCTCCAGACATTGAGAAGCTCTCCAAAACTTCCCTATAGAAAATGATTTTTGACTTTGTTTGCCAACACACATCCTTCATAAAATTCTAGTGAATCAATATTTGGTAAGCCCAAAACCAAGTATTTCCTCTTTAATAACTTCAAACCATTTACGTGCAAATGGCCATAACGCAAGTGCCATAAGTCAGACTCATTAGACTCTTTAACCACAAGAGCCTATTTCTCAATATAAGACACATCAAGCGGGAACACTTTATTTGGAGTTATGGCAATACTAACAATGTTTTAACCATATTTTTTTTATCTTTAATCACATAATGACCATTAGCAAACACAATTTTCAGCCCACCACTCACTAATTGTCCCACATTTAACAAATTGTGGGCTAAACTAGGCACAAATTGAACATCATGCAACAACCTCTTTTTGCCATTACTAGTACATATAGCAATCGTACCTTTTCCTTCAATCTTAACTTGCTTATTGTCACCCAAGCAAACTTTAGATTTTTGTGAAGAATCCATTTCCTCAAACAAGGTGCATGAGCTACACATGTGATTATAACACCTACTGTCAATGAACTAGACATGATCAGGAACACCAACTGCATAAGAATGTGCTATGAATAGTGTTTCAGTATCTTCTCTCTCCGCAAAGCTTGCTCGCCTTTGCTCATCCTTTTGCTTTGCCCAACATTTTGCTTCTAGATGACCTAACTTTTTACAATAGTTGCATTGAATGGATCTTTTTGAATTGAATTGTCTCTAGTATGAATGTCAAAAATGACCTCTACTACTACCATAACCACGTCTACAAAATCCACCTCTACGTCTGCCTCAGGAATTTTCTGAATTCCCCTTATGAGAACATTCCCCTTTTACTTGGAAAGCCTTCTCCTCGATTTTCTCTTGTGACCTGCCAATTCTAGCTTGATGGGCTAAAAGAGAACTCATTAACTCGTCAAAAGTGTATGTAGATAGGTCTTTAGACTCTTCTATAGCAGCAACAACATGATCAAAATTAAAGGTCAGACTCCTTAACACCTTACTAACAACAGTTTCATTAGGAATTGTTTCACCATAGGACTTCACTTGGTTCATTATTCCAGATATTCTAGACAAGAATTCTTGTACTGGCTCTTTGCTTTTAATACCCAGTTTCTCAAATTCACGACATAAAGTATGTAATTTAACAGTGATTGCCTTCTTATCTCTAAAATATTTTTGCTTGAGAGTCTCCCAAGCCTGATTTAAAGTCCTAGCTGTAGCAATTCAAGGAAAAATGTCATCATCCAGTGCTGATTGGATGAGAAATAAAGCCTTTGTGTCCTTCTTATGAATTTCCCTCAACAACTAGTTAGGTTGCACAGGTGTCAGATCTGGTTCGTCATATCCGTTCTCCACCAAGTCCTATAGCTCTTGGGACTTAAATAGGGTTATCATCTTCAAATTCCAAAGATGATATTTTCCCCTTTGAAGATTGGAATTAGGGTTGAGAAGATGGGTTAGTGCCATTGCCTGCCATGGTCGAAATTTTTCTTCTCCTTCATTCACTCTCTGTTTTCTTGGTTCATCTTTTTTGGAGAAGAAAATGGAATGTTCACTCTCTGATGTAAATGAGTGCTTATCTCTACTTTTCTTTCTCTCTCTAACTTTACTCTTTTTCCCTAAAGTGTGGACTGAACTTGGTTTATTTTGGTGGACTGCTCTGATACCACAAATTGTTGATAAAAGGAAAAGAAAAAAATATTCAAAGACAAAGTCAAGGACACATAGAGGTGAACTGTTTACTACATTTAATAAAAGAAGAGTACATCAGTCTTTAAATAATACTAGGAGCAACGAAATGAAACAAAAATTTTGGACCATAATCCACAATTCCATACACTAACAAGATTATAGCTAACCACTAACTTATTTTGCTTAACCAATAAAATGTCCTTACAACCCACTAACTTAACTAAGATTTGAATCATTCATTCAATAATAAGTGTGTATATGCATAACTAATTTTTCAATAGATATTATCATGTTTGATTTGACTGTAGGCCATAAAGTACTAAAAGCAAAGTATAAGTGTTACGAGACAACGTGAGGAGTAAGCTAGGGATGCCAATGAGTCAAGTAGCAAAATATATGTGTTACAAGACGAAGTGAGGAGTGAGCTAGGGAAGTCAATAAGCCAGGCTGGGCCCAAGCTGCTCCTGTCCGATCAACCCACCTTATATTTGAAAAAATGTAAAAAAATGATATTGTTTTTAACAAAACAATGTAGTTTTTGAAATTACAGTCAGATCACAGGCTGACTCGGGCTAGCCTATACCTTGCCCAACCTTGACCTGTGGCTCGGTTAGGCTGACCACTTTTGTCCCATGACCTGCCTGTAGTCCAGTCAACCTGAGCCAAAATAAGCATCCCTAGAGTGAGTTGAGTAAGAAGGCAAAGGAAGTAAGGAGTAGGCTGAGTAAGAAGACGAAGGCAGTCTCATCGTTTAGAAGAGTGAAGAAACATCACCGTTGAACCAATGTTTTAAAAATTGGACTAGACGTTAAACTAGTTAAAGAAAAGGTTTAAAGTTTAAAGGTTCAACTGGTATTAAACCACTATAAAATCGATATATAATAAAAAAATATATAAATAAGTATAAATAATTAAATATAGTATAAAATAAAATACTTTATTAAAATAAAATTGCACTAATAATACTTATTAATAGATAATAAACTAATAATAAATCTAATAATTTACTATAAAATTGAATCTAACATAACTTTTTAAATAATAATAAAAATAAAAATTATATTCTATACTATCAATAAAAGGTGAAGTATCTTTAAAGAAAGTAAATAAAAATCTAATTTATTCTCACTTCTTTTTTAATGTCTGTTAAACATATTTCTTTATATTTTAAATATTATTTTGAATTATATAACAAATTCATGATAAAATAATAATTAATTTTTAACAAAAATAATTTAAAATTTTTCAATAAAAATATAAGGAGACAAATAAAGAACCTAAATTTTGACAAATATAAATTTTTAGTTATACTAAATAAACTTAGTAATTTTAAGAATAAAATAGTAATTTATTTTTAACAATAATAATTTAACATTTTAAATTAAAAT
>JANZLD010000005.1:17471893-17483055 GCA_026413575.1 Erythroxylum carthagenense | reverse complement strand
AATTTATTTTTAACAATAATAATTTAACATTTTAAATTAAAATGATAAATAAATAATTTAAAATTTTAAAAATATAATTTATTAATTAAAATGTGTAAAAATTGAAATGAAAAAAATTTATTAAAAATTAGTTAAAAATCTCAAACTTTCCTAAAAAAGATACTCATGGTGGGTCCCACATGTAGGTCTCACATGGGAAGACATCTGGTTGTCCCATATGCCAAAAGTAGGTCCTATGTAATTCAAAATGGTGGTTGGATTATTAACCGACTGGACGATTTGTTAGAAAACCTACTGGCTTATTAATTAACTGACTGATTTTTTATTACAAAAGTTATACAATACAAATCAGACCAAAAATAAGGCTGATTCGTATTATTCTTGTTGGATCCTAAATTTTTCTAAATTTTGTATTAATTGTTTAATGATTTATTCATGGTTTTTGTTTGTTTAATTATTGTTTTTTTTAGAATTGGGTCATTAAATTAGCAAGTATGAATAGAAATTAGAAGTTTGAAATTGGAATGAAGTGTTAGAAATTAAGTTAGCTTAAGTAATTAGTAGGCTTGTGTTAAGTGGATTAAAGGAGTAGAGTCATAAAAGACAAAAGAAGGGCAAAATTGAAAGAGCAAGACTAATGGAGGGTATAATTGGGAGAAAGCCTAATAGAAAGGGGGCTTGAATTAGAGAAGGAGGAGAATGTCGTGGAAGCCAAGAGAGAATAGAGAAAAAATGTGAAAGAAGAAGAAAAGAGAGAAAAATCGTAGAGAAAGAAGGGAAATGAAGGAAAAATCGTGGAAAGAAAAGAAGAATCAAGCTTCTTAAGGTAAGTTCTCCATCTTCTTCTTGTTTTAGTAAAGAAATGGGCTATTGTGATGAGAATGAAGAAGTTTTAGAGAGAGAAATGGGTTTTGTGTTGGGAATGCTTGGAGGAAGAAGATGATTGAGAGACCCATTTGATTTTTGGATTTCTTAACTAGGTTTTGGATTTTCTAACCTAGATGGACTAAGGGTAGGTTAAGTTTGAGCTTGATTTGGGTTAATTTCATTTTGTTATGATTATGAAAATTTGGGAGATTTCCATTTGAATTGAAATTGAATGAGAATTTTGGTTGTGTTAGGAAATCAAGAACAACCTACCCAAGAACAAAGAGGAAGGGAACAAATTGAGTTTGGATTTTCAAGAATTATAAGGTGGGTAATTTATTTATAGTTATTGTGTAATGGAAAAAATGCCTTGTGTGTGTATTGTGTGTTAAAATGACTTGCTTAAAATGTAGTGATGTGAAAACTTCATTATGATGTATGACATTGTGATAAAACAATTGAATAGTGTGTATGATCACGTTAAGCCATTGAATTGAATCATGGCATTTTGTATAAAGAAAAAGCATGAGAATATGAGATTGTGAATGATTGAATTAAGCATGAGATTTGATTGTATTTGGGCGAGAGAGGAACCATTTCGTACTCACATGCACGTTGACATAAAGCCTTCTCCCGACTGCCCGTTTGTGGCACACAAGATTTGAAAAAAGGACTCGTTTCGTTCACGGTGTAACATTTGGTTTCTTCATTTTGTTCCACGGAACCCTCGAGCCATTTGGTTGTACATTTGCATTTTGACATGTTAAGTTATGATGCGAATTGTGTGTTATGCTTGGATGATAAAATTACATCAAACATGTTTAATGTGATGATGTATTGAACTATAAGTTGTGAATGTTGAACTTACATCGTTGGATCTAGATAAGATGAATGAATAGATGCATATATGTTTGATTGTGTGGCTCATCGCCAATGACTATAAATATATTAATCACTGAGCTATGTAGCTCAACCCATAATTTCTCCCTCCTCAGGTGTAGATCGTGAAGATCAGTGATCCTTGCAAGGCATTCGGATACTCCAAGATAGTTAGAAATCTTTTGTACTAAGTTAGTGACTAATTTGGCTAGCTTTATAGGCGTACCAAACATGAGCATGCTTTTGTATTTTGTATTAAGTTAATGGGTATGTTGATATGTAAGTAAAGCTTGTCAATCGTTCATTTTGTTTAGAAATGAGAATGAGAACTTGTAAAGTTCCTTTTGTGTATGATTTTATTATTTTAAAGTTTGAGTATGTTGGATGTACATTTTCTATTGTTGAGATTGTCAATTGTTGTAAGTGTTAGAATAGCATGTTCGAGTTGGAAAGATTGTATGTGATGAATCTTTTGGAGTTGAGATTCAAGTGTTAACGGGATGTATGTGGTAGTGAAATAGATATAAAGTGGTTTTACACTAGAAGCCTTGAATTTGTGGAGATTATGAGTGATTATGGTGTTAGAAAGGATGTTGGAAGCATTAGAGAGGCATTGGAGGAGTTAGGGAACCCCAATGTCCGTTAAACGGACATAGATGTCCGATAAACAAACCTTTTTGGGTGAAAAAGGACTCCCTGCCTCACCAATGTCTGTTAAACAGACATGGATGTCCGTTAAACAGACCTTTTCGGGTGAAAATGACTTCCAAGCCAGTCTATGTCCGTTAAATAGACATGGATGTCTGTTAAATAGACATTCACGAGATAGCTACAGTAAATCATGATTTTGGCTATTTTAGAGGCAAAATCTCGATTCAAGGTCTTCATAAAAGTTGTAGATCTCGAAGTCCTCTTTCTAACCTTCCAGAAAGACATCAATCCGACATCTGTAGCAAAAATTATAGCAATTGTGCCAAGACAGGTACAAAATGATTAAAGACATAAACATGTTGGATTCTTTTAGTCATAACTTCATCATCCGATTCAGTACAACATAAGCAATTGCGCCAAGACAGGTACAAAATGATTCGCATTGCCCTAGGCTCCTGCTACCATGGTAATATCACCTTCTTTTGGCCATAACTTCATCATCCGATTCAACACTTCAGGTATAAAATGGGCGGTGAAGATCGATGAAAATACTCAATAGTCTCAACAGGGGAAGTTCGCAAGAGTGGTGGTGGAAATGGATCTATCGGAACTAGTATTACCAAGAGTGGAAATAGACAGAGATATAATCAAAGTGGCGTATGAAGGGTTACCACAAATATGTTATGCATGCGAGAGAGTTGGACATGAAGCTGAGTCCTGTACAAACAAGATACTAGCCCCTAATGAAGCACCAACTATGGCAGGCATCAAACAGAGCCAAGACCAAGGAGTTCAACGAAATACAACGAATGAAGGGGAAGATACGCAAGCAGTGTATAAGCCATGGGTTCAAGTGCAGCGACGTGGCAGACGAGCCCTGGTAGAGACACACCAACAAAGACAACACAATATCACTGAGTCTGAGCATATAGGACAAAATAGATCATGCTTTACCATGCTATCGGGCAGAGAGCTCATTGAAGATAACCATGACAGATCTCCTGAAACTGACCAAAATAAGACAACTGCGACAGTAAGCTTGGTGAGGATTGGATCATCTGATTTCAGAAGGAAGGCATAGACTCGAATGAATCAAAACCAAAATCTAACCAGTTCTAAGACCAGCTCAATTTACAAGGGGAAAGAGGTAGCCCAGATGGACTCCCAACATAACGTCATGCAAACAGTACAAGAAATGCCTAAAGTCAGTCGAAGTAGTAAGGAACCCTGCATGCAAAAAGCATTTTACCACATGAAGAGCGAAACCACGTAGCAATAAACATCCCATCTCACACCAACCTCGTATACCAAAATCCCTCTTTCCATTTACCTGATGAAGACGAGATGGAGTGTGAGAACCCTGATATGGAGATGGAGGGAGTGAATGGGAACCTACCTCCAAATCATAACCCAAGTTCCACTAGCCCCCAGCCTAAACCGCTAGACCCCATACGTGAAAACAGAAGAGTGAGTGATGTGGAGATGGTGTTAGAATTATAGCAGGAATTATCTATGAAAAAACATAGCAATGGACGTAACAAGTTGCAATGTTGAAGAAGTAAGGACGACCCATGTCTAAACACGGTGGCCTCCTTTTTTCTGCTACATAGTCGATTATAATTTGGAACTATCAAGGAGCAGGAGGGAAGGCCCTAAAGCCAGTGTTAATGAACTTCGTTAGAATACACAACCCTTAATGATGGTTCTGGTAGAAACCAGAATCAGTGGCAGTCACACAGATACAATCATCCGTAACTTAGGTTTTAAGAAATCATTCCGGGTGGAAGTGGAAGGGTATTCGGGTGGCATATGGGTATTATAGAGGGAACCAGTAGAGGTTCAAGTCCTTGTAGCAAAAAGGCAATTTGTACACATCTTTATCAACCAAGGCAGATATTCATTTGTGTTTATCGTAATTATGCGAGTCCAAGATACAATATCAAAAATAAGGGACTAATGAAAATAAAATAGGTAACCGACAACGCATGGTTAACTGGGGGAGACTTCAATGCAAAACTAGAAGCAGGGAGGATCGAACACGCGGCCTGTTGTGAACAAAGGGTTTCAGGAGTGCATTCATAGATGTCAACTACAGAATCTTGGCTTTTCAGGATCAAGATTCACTTAGAGAAGGGGTAATGTAGGTGCACGCCTGGAGAGAGCATTTTGCTCCACTGCACGGCAAGATTTATTTAATATTACTGTAGTCCATCATCTCCCCTTCCTCAAATTTGATCACCGCCCCATCTTGATAAGACTTGGTCCAAAGCATCCTTTTTCCACCACCTCTAAAACCTTCAGATTTTAGTTCGCCTGGTTAACTAATGAAACCTTTAGCTCAGTTATGCAAAATTATTGGGTCTTGGATCACAACGACTTTATTGGTTCTTTAAGCAAATTTGTAAGCAAGTTGCAAACAATGGAATAAAGAAGAGTTTGGGAACATATTTTTGTAGAAAAATTGACTGTTATCACATCTAACAAGAATCCAATGAGCCCTCGAAGAACGTCAGTCGATATCCCTGACACAGTTGTAAGTCTTCCTCAGAAAAGAACTAGAACAAGTGCTGTGCGAAGAAGAATTGTTTTGGCATCATCAATCTAAATCTAAATGGTTGTTATATGGAGATAGAAATATGAAGTTTTATCATGCCATGACCAAGGTCAAAAGGTGACAAACAAAAATTAGCGCTCTGAGGGACAAGGAGGGACACCTGATCTCAGATCATGCAACGTTGAGGAGATTGGCTAAAGAATATATTGTGCAATTATACACGGAAGAGAATAGTAGAGTGGTAAGTATTCAGACCAGGGGAACGTTTCCGGCCCTAAATTATAATGCAAAATTATGTATGAGGGCTCCGTTACAGGCGACAAAAATGAAACAAACAATCTTTGATATAGATGTAAATAAAGCACCTGGAGTTGATGGATTTCATGCAATCTTCTTCCAAAACAATGGGATATAGTTGATAATTCAGTAGTCGACAATATTCAAAGAGTATTCCACCTTGAAGCATGACAAGTAGAGATAAACAACACTGTACTAGTATTAATCCTCAAACTTCCCTCACCTACGTCCATCACACAACTCCGACACATCAGCCTCTGCATAGTCATATATAAAGCCATCGCGAAGATAGTGGTCTGTAGAATACAACCGTATTTAACTGACCTAGTAGCCCCCAACCAGTGTAGCTTCATTCCAATCGATTGATCATGGACAACATCATCATAGTTCAAGAAGTGATACACTCTATGAGGAAAAAGAAAAAAGAAAGCAAAATCAGGTTACCTCGCCATTAAAGTTGATCTTGAAAAAGCATATGACCGACTCAACTGGAAGTTTATATAGGAAACATTGGAGCTTGTGGGTATACCCGAAACACTCATAAGTCTCATATTAAAATATATCACCACAGTTTCCATGCAAGTTAATTAGGAGGGCGAGCTATCTGAGGAATTTAAACCTACCCGAGGAATTCGTCAAGGAGACTCGCTCTCTCCATATATCTTTGTACTGTGCCTTGAGAGACTGGGGCATATGATTAATGATGCAGTTGCTGAAGGTATACAATTGAGCAGACGAGGTCCCGTTTTATCACATCTATTCTTCGCAGATGATCTCATTTTATTTTCCAAAATACAAGATGATCAGGTGATGTATATTCAAGATATCCTAGATAAATTTTGTTCGGTGTCTGGACAAAAAGTTAGTTAGGCCAAGACACGTTGCTTTTTTTCTAAAAATATATCCCACCCCCTGGCTCGTGCAATTAGTCGAAAGCTGGGATTCCAGCACACACACAATCTGGGAAAGTATCTCGGGGTACTGATTATTTACGAGCAAAGTTCTAAAAGGTCATACCAGTATATTATAGATAACGTGCAGAAGAGGCTTAATGGGTGGAGTGGAAAACAACTCTAGCGTGCTGGTAGGATCACATTAATACAATCGGTGCTATCAGCTCTTCCCATCTACACAATGCAAACAGTACGGCTCCCTCAACAATTATACAATGATTTGGAGAAGCTTATTCGTATGTTCTTATGGGAAGTCACAGAGGAGCAGAATAAGACAAGGTTAGTAAGCTAGGAACATGTGTGCAAGCTGAAAGTGTCAGGCGGATTAGGTCTCAGGAAAATTTAAGAAAATAACGACACTCTACTGTCAAAACTCGGATGGTTTCTAATCAAAAAACCCGACACATTACGGGTTAGAGTACTCAATGAAAAATATGAGTTTGACATAAACAACTTACCAGCCCCAATTTCACCTACTGGAGGATCTATGGTATAGCGAGGGATTGCTTCGGTATGGGCACTTGTACTTCATGGAATTAAATGGGTGGTGGGTAATGGCGCAACTACTAAATTCTAGGAGGATGCTTGGGTGCAAGATATTGGTCCTCTTAGGCAACGAGTGATGCAACCTATTCCGAGCACTTTGTTAAATCTCCCAGTCAACTTGTTTATAGATAATAATGGAGCATGGCGTTGGAACTGATTTCAATCACTTATCCCTACCTCAGTTTGCATGGCAATAGCATGTACACTACCTCCAAGCACTCTTTTGGGCCATGACCGGTTGATTTGGGGTGCTTCTAAAAGTGGTATATTTTCCACCACTTCCACTTACAATTTGATAGATGGACAGGCAGATAATAGTAGAGCAAGATATTAGGAAAGAATATGGAAATGGGAGGGGCCGCAAAGGATCAAAGCACTTCTATGGCTAATGGCTCGTGGCAAGCTTCTCACTAACCAACAAAGACACATCATACAAATAACCACGGACCCTTCATGTCAGGATTGTGGCAAAACTGAAACCCTGTTGCATGTAATCCGGGACAGATGCAAAGCTCATAATTTCTGGCAAGGATCCCCACTGTAGCCAATACTGATGAGTTTTTCAGAGTGGACATAAACAGATAGATATTAGGTAATTTGAACCACACCATGCAGATACAAGGAGTTCAATGGTCGATAGTATTCGGTACGGCTTGTTGGCTCTTATGGTTTTGGAGAAACAAAATCATTTTCGACTCCCACTTCTCATGGCCTACAAACCCTCATCAGATAGTGTTTGATTACGTAAACTCGATAGATCAAGCTAAGGACTTGGTCGGAAGAGCCTTGTTGCGACCAAGGTTGTGGGTAGAGACCCTTGTTAGCTGGAGAAATCCTCCACTTGAATGGATACAGCTTAATACGGATGGTGCGTATAAAGTTTCTTCCTCACAGGCTTCAGCAGGAGGGATAATTCGAGATAGTACGAGAACTTGGATAGGTGGCTTTACACAAAACATAGGCTTTTGCATAGCAGTATGCGCAGAACTATGTGGGGTATTTACAAGGTTACACCTTGCATGAAATCTTGGTTATCGGAGAGTGGAATTAAACGTGGACTCCTTGATAGTTATCAACATATTATCATCTTCTAAGAATCAGCAAGTTCAGTATAATTCTCTGTTTCTGGATATACAAAACTTAATAGCCAGAGAATGGACTGTAAAAGCTAGGCATGTATACCGTGAAGCTAATAGAGCTGCAAATTGGCTAGCTAACTACGCTAGTTCTCTTGAACTTGGCATCCATCTGCTTCAAAACCCACCTGTGGGTTGTTTGTCTATCCTGCTAGAGGATATCTCAAGGGTGTCTTTTCCCCGACTAGTAACTTAAGGTTTCATGTATCTCTTTTTCTGATCCAAAAAAAAACATTGTATAAGAAGAAAACAATGACTTTCTCTCTCAACTCTTCAGTGTTCAATCCCTGTCCCTCTTTTTCTTTTGATTCTTATTTCTTGGTGTGAGATCATGCAACGATAGACTATAAATATATAAATATGTAAACGAACATTTAGGTACATTAAAATTGGTATCAAAGTTGATTTTGGCAAGTTGAGGCAAAGTGAGAAAGGTTTGTGCAACTAAATGCAAGAGTTGAATTTCGCCAAGAAATTAGAAGTGTACAAGAATTAAGGAATGGATTATGTAATTGGATTAGAAGGATAGTACAAAGATCCATAGCACAAAGACATAGAGATCAACTTGTTCCACACACAGAAGGTGCTCAAGGAACGTACGTTTAATGGACATTACACCATACCTATAAGATTCATTAAGGTCAATTTTTTAGCGTTGAAAGGAAAAGGACCGTGTGAGCGAATTTTCGTACTTAACAGGGCCCGAACTAAGGTGATGTTGGGATTGGTGGGAATGCGTTTGGAAGGTGAAGCATTAGCCTAACATCAGTTGTATCACTGTAATAGGCTGACCCGTGAACCTCCAAGTTGGGGAAAATATTTGCTGGAATTGGACCAGAGATTTGGAGAGGTTACTTTTGAGAATCTTGCAGGCGAGTCGAAAGAGTTGAGACAAAAGGGTATAATTAAGGACTATTGCACTGAATTTGATCTTCTTTAGCACAAACTCTTCATGCCAGAGCTATATCTGGTAGGTCTATATTTGAAAGGGTTAAAACTTGGAATTGAATACACAGCTAAAATTTAGAATCCTAGAACCTTGAACATGCAACGAGTTGGCAAAGAAACACAAAGTTGTGAGTTGGCATTATTGGGGAACGGGAAAACATAATTAATGAAGCAGTTATTCGACGGCCTATCAATATAATTCGTCGAGGCCATCTCAAGGTCCATGAGCAAGTTAAAGGACGAGTGAGATGAAGTGGGAGCAAACAACTTCTAGTAAGGAATTCGACGATAGAAGTTGTAGGAAGTGCCATTTTTGTGGCTGTTTATGGTGGGGCTTCAAACATGACCTTTGCTTTTATGAATCGTGGTGGGCGGATTTCAATATGTCGCATTTGAAAGTCACATTTCGTCTTTCTATTCCATTTCCATGTCCACAAACAATAAACAAAATAATACATATTTTACATGCATAACAATTTTTTTATTACGGTTCAATTATTTTCCACTCTTGCGTTCTCATGATTACTGCAGGAAAACAGTTAACAGATACCAAAGGGTCAAAGAAAGAAAGAAAGAGCAGAGACGATAACTTCACACCAGCTCCATCCCATTGCTTCCACCATATAATGTTATAATCGTCCTAAGCCAGCATTATAACTGCATGAATGTATGTAAACAATAAGTTTTACAGTCTAAAATACCATTGGGGTCACTACAATCGTTACTCATTCCAACTCAAGTATAGAATTACATCATCATAGAGATTTCGTAGACGGCTTAACTTAATTAAAAAGGTGTTCAGTTATATTTTTCACGGTTGATAGATATAGCAAATATATACAATGTATCCCTCTACGCCATCCATAAATGATTATGAAGGCAGCTAGTCATTCATGGAAGGAGTGCTTGAAGTGCATGAAATGTCGAAGACTATTGTAAGTGATCCCGATGCAATTTTCACCAATTCTTTTTGGAAAGAGCTTTTTTGACAACAGGGCATAACTTTACAGTACTTCTCCATTGCTTATCATCCCCAAATAGACATCCAAACAAAGGTTCTTAACTATGCATTGAAAATATATCTTAATTAGTGCATGACATCAAATTGTCCCAATTAGTGGAGGAAATGGATATCGTTGGAGGAACGATGGTATAATATCAACTTCCATTTGGCTATTTGGCTTACACCATTTCAAGTTTTGAAAGATAGGGAAGCTATAGTACATGTGTTGCAATTTCTTCTGCTCAACATCGTATGAAGCAACAAGTGGATCGCCATAAAATAGATAAGGAATTTTAAGTAGGTGGCTTTATTTATGTATACGACCTTATAGGCAATATAATGTATAATATCGGCATTCTTAGAAGTTAGCCTTGTTACTCCTTAGAACTTTCAAGGTTCTTAAATGCATTGGATCGATAAAGTATTAACCGGTACTACCATATGAAATAAAATTCATACTTTTCATATTTCTCAATTGAAGAAGATATTTTTTTATTGTGTTTCATCTCCCTAATTATACCTCCTTTACTATATTCGGCTTTATGTATACCATTGGTAATGTTAGACTATCTGATTGATTAACTGCCATAACAAACATGTTGTACATATTTTAATGCAATGGTCATCCGTGAAAGCTAATGCATTTCATAAGAATCTATCTATGATATTCAACATCAATTTCCAGATGTCAGCCTTTTGGATAAGATTGCCGAGCGGAGGGCCCTGAGATGAGGCGTGGAGCAAGCTGAACAAGAAGACATAGGAGTAGCAAGTTGACCAAGAAGACAGAGGAAGTGTATCGAGAGATGAGATGTATGTTTAGGTTATAGTGTGGATAAAGAGGATTGAGTGTGAGCTATTCAATCAATATAAAAGTGTGAATAAATCATAAAAACACTGTAATTTCGTTAATCAAAGAATGAATAGACATATATCACATTATCGATTCTACCTACCTAAATCCATATCCCATTCGTTCATAATATCACAATGAACATCCACATAAAACGATAAAGAAAATAAGATAAAAGCAAGCTTATTTTTTAAAATTGTAAATCTAAAAGTTTGTTGAAGTTCTCCTATATCTTCAAATAATGGTGAATCTTTGATTAAGATTAGTTCAAAATAGCTCTAAGATGACAATTAAGTTTTTCCATAACTCTCATTATTTTTTTTTGCCTCCTTTTTGGAAAACAAGAAATCATATTTTTTTAATAAGTTACATGATGTCATACACAACTATGTGTAGCTTGTAGCACCCCCTTACCATAGGAGATGTACCGGGACGCCCGTAGGTCATTCCGATACACGCCCTACGATAAGGGTGC
>JANZLD010000005.1:17411816-17433968 GCA_026413575.1 Erythroxylum carthagenense | reverse complement strand
AAACCATATATAAGGTATAATTCTCCCATAACGCAGGTACGTAATCGAAAACCTAGTTCTCTGGCTTTTACAGCAATTCCACCTTCACCAAAAGACTGACTTGAACGTCGGAGGGGCTAATCGGGACATAACCCCCGCCGTGTCTTCCTTATTTTGCAGGTATCAACACGCCAGATTCATCACGGAAAGCAGTCAACCAATGGATCTCAACGGCAACGTACCGTTCAGCCAAAATCCGGCAGAACCATATTGTAAGAGTGTTAATGTGACAATTAGGTTTAGATCACCTATTTTTATTATTTTGTGTCTACTCAGTGCTATAAGCATCCACCTATTTAATTTTTATGAGTCTGTTTTATTGAATAAATGGATATTTATAAAACAAAATAGGCACAACGTAACGAAGCAAATGATCTGTCCCGCGGCAATCAAGGGATTGGACGAACGTGTGAAAAATGAAGACGAGTAGGTGACTCAACCAACTGTCTGAATGGTGAACATTTGAGTCGACAACAGAGTAATCCAAATACAAGTAGGACGGTGTATTCGTAAGGCCCAAGTAACGGAACCCATGGCTATGACCATTATCCGGAATATAATAATAATTATAATAGACTCCTCTTAACTCGTAACTCATAACTAACAGTCAACTCCGCGTATCCTATCCTATCCTAATCAACTTTACTTTGTAGTTAAGAAACTTACCCTTGTCATTGCCTAATTCGGTTCCTATATAAGCCCCTACCGTCGACCGTCAAGAGACACTTTTGAGTGTTAAAGCCAAAAACATCAAATTTACATTACAGTTATGCGTCGTAATTATGAAATTTGGATAGTGCCCTTTTTTGGGCAAGGACATGTCCTCCCAAGCATTGAACTTGCAAAGCATGTTGCCTCTCGAAAGTTCAAAGCCTCACTTGTCATTCCCACCCACCTCTCCTCCTCCATCCCCTCTTCTCTTCGCCACTTCCCTCTCCTCGAAGTCATCGAATTTCCGGGAAATTCCTCCCCCCCGTCTCCCCCTCCCCCGCAACCGCAAAGCTCCGACCTGCCCTTACCTCCTAATCATCACCATGATCGACACGGCCATATGTCACAAGGCCTGGAGACACTTTTGTCTGCCATTTCTCAGCAACCGAATACAAGACTGCCCATTTGCGCTCTGGTCGATGTTATGATGAGCTCTACTTCTGAAGCCTTTAAAAGGTTTGAGATTCCAACCATTGGATTCTTCACTTCTGGTGCGTGCTCTGCTGCTATGGAGTACGCGATGTGGAAGGCTAAAGTGAAAGAGTTAAAGCCCGGAGAGGTCTGTTTGCTTGATGGATTACCGGAAGATATGGCGCTTTCCGATTTGGATTTGAAGTGGCGCCATCGTGATCATCCCGGCGGCGGAGCACCGCCTCCACCACCAGGTGGATTAATCGGAGCACCGCCTCCACCACCAGGTGGATTAATAGGAGCACCGCCTCCCCCACCAGGTGGATTAATGGGAGCACCGCCACGTGGGCCACCTAGGCAGGGCGACCGACCACCATGGTTGGAGGCAGCTGAAGGTTCAATCGCGTTTATATTTAACACATGCGATGAACTTGAGAGTGAGTTTCTGAGGTACATAGCCGACCAGACGGCAAAACCGGTATGGGGTGTCGGTCCATTGCTTCCGGACAAGTATTGGGTGTCGACAGGTTCCATTGTACACGACGGCGAAATTCGAGCCAACCGACGTAGCACGATGACAGAAGAGGAGGTGAACTCATGGTTGGACTCCAAGCCGAAAAGGTCGGTTCTTTACGTCTCATTTGGTAGCGAAGTTGAACCCAACATGGATGAGTACCCACAGCTGGCCGACGCATTGGAGGCTACCGACATGTCTTTCATTTGGGTCATACAACCCGGGTCCGGGAGACCGGGTCCTCCACCGCATATGTTGAGGGGTGAGTCAGAGGGCGAGCAGGGATACTTTCCTCATGGATTGGACAAAAGGGTTGGTGAAAGAGGTTTGATAATACACGGTTGGGCTCCACAGTTGTTGATACTGAGTCACCCCTCAACGGCTGCATTTCTGTCTCATTGTGGGTGGAACTCCGCCATGGAAGCTCTGGGACGTGGGGTCCCAATTTTGGCGTGGCCGATCAGAGGTGACCAGTACAATAATGCTCAGTTGATAGTGAATCATCTGAAAGTTG
The DNA here is from genome assembly GCA_026413575.1 of Erythroxylum carthagenense. Lineage (NCBI taxonomy): Eukaryota > Viridiplantae > Streptophyta > Magnoliopsida > Malpighiales > Erythroxylaceae > Erythroxylum > Erythroxylum carthagenense. The sequence continues at coordinate 17,431,779 of JANZLD010000005.1, read as the reverse complement.
GGTGCATGATCTCAGTCACAGAAGACTTTATTAAGAAGGATGACATTGTGAAGGGAATAGAGAGGGTGGTGGGGGATGATGAGATGAAGATAAGGGCAGCTGCTCTGAGTGCTAAATTCGAGAATGGTTTCCCAGAGAGTTCAACCCGTTCTTTGGATGCTTTCAGGGATTTTATTAACCAGAAAGCAGAGACGCAGTAGTCAACACACATTGTCTTCTACAGCTATTGAAAATTGAAATTCTAAAGGATACTGATGCAGAACACGTATCTACATGTACTCACAATATTTGTCAGCAATCACGTGTCAATTTCTTGTTTCTCTTTTTGTTCTTACGCATCCAAATTTGCGAATGAACTGACTTTTAGTACGATGATGCAGGTACATCGATTAATATTGAATACCATTTTAGGTCATTCGTAAAAGTTTTGAAATAGTTTTTTAAATTTATAAAATAGTTTATTGGTATATATTATAGTTGCATTGTATGTTTTTCTAATTTACTGATTACATCGATCATATTTTTAAAAATTATAATAATAAATAATAATGACAATTAATATGAAATAATAATATTTTTAAATATTTCATATATAAATAATAACCACAATTAATATAAAAAATAATCATTATCATACTTAAAAGTTAAACCTGAAATAAAAATATTTATAGTTACATTACATATAGAATTTATCATAAATGTCAAATACATGTAAAATTAAAAGAAGAGGAAAAAAACTTACAACGAAATTTAATCATCAACGGGAGGATATTCGCTGCATTGACCCTAATGATCATTTAGTATAATTTCTCATCATTGAGAGGAGCTTCATCATCATTATCATTCAAATTTAATGCACCAAATGGCATGTCAATGCTTTTTTATCTAAGATTATCTTTCAAATCATTCACATCAACTAAATTCGGTTCTTCAGAAACTCAATTTGCCAAAATATCAATATTATTAATGGGAATTGGATCAGTTGAACTATTTGTACTATTAAGACTCCTAGTAAATAATTAAATTTAATTATTAAAAAATTTTAAGAAATTATATTGAAATTAATAATGATAATAATGAAAATAACATATCTTTCTCAAAGCTTTAAATTGTAATGAACAAAAATTAAGTCATTCAACTTCTTATGCTCCAATCTATTCCTTTTCTTTTAGTGGATAAATTCAAATGTGCTCCAGTTTCATTCACAAACTGTTGCACTCACAGATTGACTTAAAATCCGAATCGTAAACTTTTTCAATTCTAGAACACCATTTTCGAATTGATCCCACCAAGAAACTGTAAGTTATAAGATAAAAAAATAGTATTATAAACAAAATAAAGTGATAATTAATTTTCAACAAATAAAAAAGAAAATAACTAATACTTGGAGAAAGTTTTCCTCTTTGTCGACTAACAATCGGCATTCTAAAATTTTCATAAGACAACTTGTAAAGCTCTATTTGTGAGCTTAAAAGATCATGCATCCCATTAATGCTAACAATTGTTGTAATAGTTAAAAGCATTCCTCTATTAACTTCAACTTGCTTAGTAAGATCCAATCTAAAATAGACACTAAGATTTAAAAATGTCTCAGCTGCAAACAATGGAAAAGAAAGTTGTCTTTCCCTTCTCTCATTAATGATTGAAAGATATGGTGTGTATAACGAAGATCAATGTTTCATATTGACCTTGATTACTTCCGTCGCTCTCTCCATGGCATAAAAAATATAACCCATTATTAGCTTTTTTTTCAATATCAAAGCGAAATACTCACCAAAGACTCACAAAATCGAATAATAAATTGACATTGAGATCAAAATTCTCTATCTTCTAGTATAATACTACAAATCTTCACTCCAGCATTAGACTTAGCATGCTGAGATGCAATCCACTTATCACTTGTAAACATTAGTCTTAACTTTTTTTATCAAAACAAAAGACTAAAGTGATAAGAAATTTGTGACAAATCTTGTCGCAGCAGGACAACACAAATTTCTACCATTGGTAAATTTCTTTTTCATCAAATTCAATACCCATGCACAATTATAAATGAAATTTGTCACCTTTTTAGCTTTCTGCATAATCTCATCGATAACAGGAAAATACCTAGGATCCCTTATATTCTCTAATATTTGGTCAATGCAATGTGTAACACAAGGACTCCAAAAAAATGAATTATATGTAATTTGCAACCTTTTTTCTGCCGCTTTATAAGCGGGATCATTGTCAGTAATAAACTGAACAATATTTTTCGACCCTACTTTACTCACAACTTCATCAAATATCGCAAACAAAGTCTCAGTATTCCTAATAAGGTCAGATGCATCAATATATTTCAAAAACATAGTGTCATTTGAAGAATAAACCAAAAAATTTATAATAAGCTCTTGTCTCCTATTTGTCCAACCATCACACGTGATTAAACATCCTTAAGTATCTCAATTCACTCTTCTTTCAGTCAAATAACTTCTAATTTCAGAAACAACACAATTTTAAAGTTTACCTCTTAAGTCATCAATCGAAGGACCTTTTATATCTTGGATCATAAGAGGCTATTGCATCCATCATAGATTGATAATAATAAGACTGAGAAGCATTGAATGAAGAACTTGTATCATACCACCATCTAGCTACTATCATATCGATATTGTGAGCTGCATCTCTTGATTGCATTACACTACAAATTGAAAGTTGTGCTCTAGGAGTTGTTCGTGGTGCAAAGAAACTAGTCACTTGCCTTCTTCTCTTCCTCACATCAGATTTTTCTTGAGCTTGAGATAGAACACTATCAGTACAATTACCACCACTACCACTGTCACTTCCACCTTCAACATTTCTAATATCACCACAGAAACTAGAAAACGAACTTACACTACCAATTTCAAAATTCAATCTTTCCCTTATATCTCTCTCATATTGATATTCATCAAATAATGTTTTCATCTGTCACTTCACATCATGACTTACTTTTTTTATAAAGTTCTACATCTCCTTTAACCCTAGCTAAATGCTTGTTTTAATCGGGTGATTCCTCTAACTTTCAAATGCTTGTTATAAAACAAGTAAATAATACAGTTCTTCATACCGGAAGCCAATGCAGCATGAGCCCAAGCTGGATCATTGTATCTCCTTGAAGTGGGTTGATCAAAAGTACTTAAACTTTCTTCCATTTATCTGTATACATAAAAATAAATAATACATAATTTCAGTACACAATATGTATATCTATCTTATATAATATAACTCATTATGTATAATTATATTACACATTATTCAATTTAATGGAACACAATTCACTATAAGTCAAAAGCTAACAATTCAAAACATTCGTCATATATAATAACACAAAACATACATCAACAATTTCCAACAATTACAAAACATTCATAATTCTATTTTCATTTCCAACAATTTACCAACAATCACAAAGCATTCATAATTCTATTCCCATTTATAATAATTTCAAACAATTTCCACTTCCAGCAATCACAAAATATTCATAATTCTATTTCTATTTCCATCAATTTCTATTTTCAACTAGCATAAAACATTCATAATTTCATTTCCAACAATTTTCATTTTCAACAATCACAAAACATTCATAATTTCATTTTCATTTCTAACAATTTTCAATTCCAACAATTGCAAAACATTCATAATTCCATTTTCATTCCAATTCCAACAATAACTAACAATTTTCAATTCCAACAATCAAAAAATATTCATAATTTCATTTTCATTTCTAACAGTTTCTATTTCCAACAATCACAAAATATTCATAATTTCATTTCTAATTTCAACAATTTCCAATAATCACAAAATATTCATAATTTCATTTCTATTTCCAACAATTTTTAATTTCAACAATTACAAAACATTCATAATTTTATTTCTATTTTCAACAATTTCCAATTCCAACAATCACAAAATATTCATAATTCCATTTCCATTTCCAACAATTTCCAATTCCAACTATTACAAAATATTCATAATTCCATTTTCATTTCCAACAATTTCTATTTTCAACAATCACAAAATATTCATAATTTTATTTCCATGTTAACAATTTCCAATTTCATTTCCAACAATTTTCAATTCCATTTCCAACATAATATTTGGGTGTATATAATTTTTCTTTTACAATATATCAAATACGAAAACACAATATTTGGGCATGGTTTATCATTATAACTAATGATTAAAAAGGGGAAAAAAGTGTTTAAATAGTTTCCTTAAGAGGTAAGAGTCTTTATACTTTTTAATATAACAAAAAAATGTATGTAAATGATATATTTTAATAAAATAACAAATATACAAAAAAATTAAATTAAATTTTTGTGATTTGATTTTATATAATAAAAAGTTCGAACACTTATTTCTAAATTTTTATTAAAATTGTGAATTTTAGTATTTTAAAAATTATTATTATCACGTAATCTAATTGAGGATAAACAAGAGCATTCACAAAATAGTATTACATTATATTAAGTTTCATCGACTTAGTTTAACATCAAACGCTTAATAGTTAATATGCATTATATTTTATTAATTTTTAGAACTTAAAAAGCGCACTCAACATAATTAAACATATCTATTAAAGTGCAAGGTTATATTACAACATTTGAATGGTGAGATATGACAACCAATTAACTTTTCTAGATACACACTCATTTAAATTTGTCCAATGAAGTTGAAGATATGTTTTTGGTAGTTTAGCATAAATAAGTTGCATTTAACTTCTAACAAGATAATTATTAATAATTATAACATAAAATTAAGGCATTTCAATTTATAACGAAACGGAACAACAACTGATATAATTCCATTTCCAATTTTCTGATCACAAACAGTCCACCTTATAATTTCATTTTCAATTTTCAGATCACAAATGACAAAATCCAAAACAATACCGTAAACATTCAACTTCAACAATTCAATTTCAGAATCCAAAATCCAACCTATTCAGATACACACAACTCCAATATCGTGAGTATTCAACAATTCTACTGTACAATTCCATTTCCAATTTTCAGATCACAAATGACAAAATCCAAAACAATACTGTGAGCATTCAACTTCAACAATTCAATTCTAAAATCCAAAATCTAACCAATTCAGATACAAGCAACTCCAATACCGTGAGCATTTAACAATTCAATTCTCAAATCCATCATCCAACATTCACAAATCCACCATCTAATTCCGATCCAACACAATAAAAAATGCAATTAAGAAAATTTTGAAAAAAAAAACCCAAAAACAAATCACGTGTTTTGGGTCTTCGGGATGTTGGTTCAAGTTAGTGACAAGTGGTGTGGTATGCCCAAGCTACAATGACGACGTCGTGGTGTAATGTAACAGACGGTGGCATCTTCAGGTCTCCATGGAGGGAGGTTGAAGACGTAGACGGTGGCATCTTCAACCGACACCAAAGGAGAAGCCGAGATTGGAGGAGGATGAGGGAAGGAAGAGAGAGTGAGACAAAGACCGAGGACGAGGAGAGCGCAAGACGGCAAGAATCAGTGATAGGCACAAAGTTTTGAAATTTGCAATTTGGTCCTCCATATTTCCGAAAGTCACAGTATCAGCTAGTATGCCCCGGTATTTTGCGTACCGGCCAGTACCGAACGAAAAATACAATACCATCCAGTATTTACAGCCCGTATCGATGTTACGATTACCATTCTATTTTCCGACCGGTAATGGTACTCGTAAGGTTGGACACATCTCATTAGCAATACTGATAATCAAGGATCAAATTGCAAAATCTTGTCTATATATGTTCGCCAAGTTGCACACATTTTCATTTTTTGCCGAAAAAGTTGCTACTTGGAACGAGCATGAGAAAACATTTCCTTTTTCACTATGTTTTTGCGCAAAATTTCATTTGAAAACACTAAATTGATTTTGTTCTTGAAGGCACAGAATTGTGAATTGAATACACACATATGCCTAAATAAATGATTTTTGTGTACAATCAGTATAAGGTCAGTAGGTTCAATCTGTCGACGATGGATCACTCTCCAGATCTGGAACTATAGCAGATGAAAGCTCTATATGGGATACACGAACGGCACCAATTAACCGCTCTGGCAATTCATCCATAGTATTTGCCTGCGAACAGAGGCAATAAATAAATAAATAAATATTTCACGTCGGGGAGAAAATAAATACAACATGCCTCAACATCAAAAATAAGTAATATATAAGCATGGATGTAGCACTAAATGAGTTTCTTGAATCAACAAAACGTCACCTGAACCAAGCTTCACTTGGCTCCTTGAGAAACACTCATCACGTTACACGCACTTAAAATCTTATTGCAAAACAGATTTAGGAGATAGTGAGCCCTTGCACAATGAAACTATCTTATAAGAAGAAAGAGACCAGGAACCATAAGAGTATAAGATGAGAGCACACCCTTTGTGCCAAGTATAGTATATATCTTTGATAGAAGAGCTGTCAAACATGTGAGTATCTCTGCTAGCCTTTCCTTCTTTCATAGTTTTAACCAAATTCAAGAGCTCCACGAGCAAATGTGGAGAATGAAAAAAATGAATAGACTATCCAGGCGGCCACTCATATCAACTGCCAACAGAAGTGTCTATGGCGGTAACTAGTGCAGCATAAACAGGAATCCAGGGGACCACAAATGGCCCAATATACGCTTTTAAGAAGATTGGAGGAGGATTTCATACAATTTTAAAATTGTCATTTGTGAACGTAGCAACAGCAAATTCACATCCAGGAATTTAAATACGAGCGGTGGCCAAGTCATGATCAGTAAAAAGTCAATAGTAACTAACGTAGATGTTACAGAGGTAACTACTACTTTTGTGCTTCTTAGCTACATCCTTGTATTATATGTATGTAGTAATCACCAAAGAGAGAGAGCAGCTCGAACAGAACAGGAAAAATATTTTCTTGGCATATAAAGAAAACTAAAAATAAGAATCCATGGAAAAGACAATGCATCATGAGAATGAGCGCGGACATACTCCTAACCTATCAGCCCTCAGTTCCTTTGCAACAAGAATATTAATATTGAGAATAGGTCTCAAGTATATAAAAAGTACCTGTACAAGAAAAGCCATATCAACCACTAATGTTGTTATTACGCCAATTACAAGGCCCAGAACTCCATTAGCAACAGTAGAAGAACCAATATCAACATCAACCTACAGATAAATAAATCATGTTAGACCAAGCAGACCATATAAGCAAGAATGTATGCAAGCATTGATAAATGCAAAAGATCAAGCCTACTTCTAGATATGTGGGGCCACGTATGTAGGTGCAATCGACTGCTTTCCCCAGTAAACAAGGAGTGCTTCCAACACTTTGGCGGACAATCCACGAGCCCTGCACATTTTGATGACACATCCAGCAAATAGAACTGTCAGGTGAAGTTAGGAAGTGTTTCAACTATTTCCTTCAACGCATCTCTATTTATTCAGGCCTGAAAAATTCAGTAAATAATGTCATCCGTTACATGTATTCAGCATTCAAAGCATGAATCCTAATCAGTCAACCCTGTTGTGCAAATCTAGCAAGAATGAGAAGTGCCCTTAGAAGCCCTAAAAACCTAGCAAAAGCACTTTTCAGATATTGGGAGATCAAAGGAAGTACCTTGGGAACTGATGGAATAAGTTTAAACCTACTATTACGAAATTCATCATCACCATCAACAAAACGTTGCAAGAGAGATCCAGGTGCTAATCTCTTCGTCACAAAATAAAAGACCATACTGTAGTGTGTAGAGCCAGGCACCTGTAGAGAGTAAAATGCTTATTTTTTTGCCCATTCTTTAAACTTTTAGTTTAAATCCATACTTCGCAAAAGGAACAAACTTACTTGCAGATTAAACACTACAGAGAAAAGTCCCTTCTCTGAAGCAACCTACAGAAGAGATTCAGTCAGACTCAAGTGTAACACTATTTGAGATAATTAATAAGCAAAACCAAGATGAAAATTCCAGGTTGTTATTAAATGAAAGAATAAAATAAACCTCTAGTCCAACTCGTAAATTTAAAAAAATTTCATGCTAAGTTCTTTATGGTAAAAAGTTACAACTATTCAGGAAGAAAAAGGAATAGATGTTCCATACAAGAATGTAAAGCTATTGTGTCAGAAGATGGTTTTTTATTATTTGGAGGAAAAAGGGGCCTTTAACAAAAGTATAACTGTGATGTAAAACTAGTTAACTTCTTGTTTGGTCCAGAAAAATAGAAACATTTGAATACTTTCATTTTCAGCCACCAAGAGTAAAATAAGGTAGGTCTGAACCAAAAGTACTTCTTACTTGTACTGCACATCCTTGACGCCTAGCTACATGGTCCATTCTTTTTGTATCTTTGAACCAATCAACAGCAACAAGATCCATTAAGTGCTTACCAGCAGGGATCTACACACACGAAGTACATGAGAAAAAAGACTAGGAAGCTTGCAAGGGATCCCTAAATTATAATATTAAGTGTAAGCATCAAACAGAATAAGGCCAACAATCAGGGAACCTTTGACTTGTCGTGACAAAAGCTTTTGCCACGGACTCTGAAGTTGTTCCCATCTGAAATTTGCCAACAGTCACGAGCATTGTCACGGTCATCTCGACGTAGGTTACCCGAGAAACAGGACAAATCGATTTGATCAGCTGGCTCTTCATCCAAAGCTTCAGAGGAAAGACAGAAGTGAAGAGACAATTGTGAGCCTATGTTGCTAACACATCTACAGAAGAAATACATGAAAGACAAGACAAAAACTAATTGTAAAAACCACCTGGTTTTCTCAACTCATTATCTGGCTTGGTTGAGTAAGCCTGAAACAAAGGAAAAGGGGGGCAGAAGGAGGAACAAACATTACAAGCTGGAAAGGCTGCGAAGAAAACACATTATAGAATACTTTTCAAACATACCTCTTGCTCATCTTCAGCTATCTGAAATTCTTCATCCTCGTCTGAGTACTCATCTAGCATTGTGGAGTTTCTGCTTGTGGCATTCATTTGGTCAGCTGTAGGTGCAGGATGAACAGAAGATTCTTGAGCTTTTACGCTTCTCTTTGAAGAAACCGAAGCTGAGGCCATATTGACCATAATGGGTATCCTAGGGGGAGCACCTCTTTCATCTGTTTGGGCAAACCATTCCCGGAGCCCTATCATAAGAAAAAAAGAACTGGAACTCTGACAAACAGGACCATACAGATTGTGAAGACAATTTTAGATCTAAACAACCAAAAACCATCCAATAGACAAAAGAATATCTCTACAAATTTTTATTATTATTCATGTAACCCAATTGCCATATGGTATCAATAAAAAAAAAATCAGCAAAGCAACTATTTCCGCACACAAAATAAATAAATGCAGTGCAAAAGCTTCCAAGGTTTTAAGAGTAATGCCACCAAAATAAGGAGCACTTTTTCAAGAAGAATCTGCGACACTTTAAAAGGAAGGCATAAAAGTATAGCACAATGTACCAACTAGCTCAGGGAAATTGTACAATAATTAAAAGAGAAGAAAGAAAATACATCAGTGAGAAATGATGATGTCACTATGAAAATCTATTGTGATCAACTATTTCCACAATTAAAAAAAATGCAGTCAAAAAAGCTTATGATGTTCAAAGACGGATGTCTGCTACACAAGGAACAGTTGGTCTTTATAAATAGAGCCATAATGCTTCGTACGTATGAACATGAATCACCATATAAGCTACATTCTATTAATCAGCTAATGGAAAAGATGCATATAAACAACAAACCACAGGAAAAAGAAAACATAAACAGAGTCAAACAGATCAAACTCTATCTTTTGTAACTTTGGGAAATATATAGAAACTTAAATATAAGAAGCACCCGGACTTTAGATTTGAACTATTCCTCAAACAAAAAACAAAACAAAACAAAACGCACCAGCCACACTGTTTAACATTTGAAGAAGACAATGTTGCTGAAAAGAGGGCATATAACCCGCACCCCATCCTTTTAGATCAATCTGCATAAGGTGCTGAACCTGTGATCTGGGTCTCCCACTTCGAGGTTTCAAGGGCGAGATGTTAAATCCTCCACCTGCAGAAAATTAGAATATAAACAACTTAACATGTAAGCTTTAAGATAAGAAAATTCCAAGCATAAAGCAAATGAGAGTTGGGATGACTTACTTTCAAGATGAGCACGAACATAACCTGGCTGTGGACCACAATTCTCATGCTCTCTCGAACGAAATAACACAACTACAGAAAGTGTAGAAACCTCAGCTAATTGTTACTAAAAAATTATGTAAATAGAGGAAGCTATTTAGAAAAAAACACTACCATAACTTCCATCATCATTTCGGCGCCAATAGCGTACATAGCAAAGATCACGGGGCCAGACAAACCTGAAGCCAATTGACGTGTGAAAAACATAGTAAGGCAAAAAAACATGTGAATTCTGGAAGAAAAATATTTGTTTTGTTCTGGCAGTTTTATGCATTTTGCTCTCAGAAGCATCAGGCAATATCATTCTAACAAAATGATTTTGTTTATTGACAAAAAAATGACTATGCAACGAGCTAAAGGACTCCAAATACATGTCAGTAACAATTCTTTGTCAATACAACAGAACTTTATCATATGATATTACCAAAAACTGATTACATTCGGAAAATCTCAATATTAAGGACTTGCTCTGTTGGGGAAAGAGCATTTTTTGCTTTTCATTCTGAGCAGTTTTTGCTTTTCACTATCACATTTTTCTTTTCCATGGAGAAACTAGAGACAAAAGGAAAACTAATTCATTGTTATTAACATTTAAAATTATATTTTCAAGAAAGATACTTACTTATTAATATTACCATTATATAGTTTCATATAATAGATACATAGATACCAAGATGATACATTGAAACATGAGTACATGCACCACTTTGAAAATTAACTTTATGCATGACTAAAATGAAACACTTAAATTTTTTTCACAGCCAAAAATATTTTCAAATTAGATAAGCCAGAAAAGTTGGAGAAGATGCATTTAAATATTCTTGTTACCCCTTTTTCTTGGAGAAGTATTTTCGATAATTAATTTAATTCCCCACAATTGATCAGGCCCTAAGAATTCACACTTGCCACAGAATGTGTCAAGCATCCTTCCTTTCCAGCTCAAGATTTTCTTCAGAACATGGAGATAGCTATATAATTAATAATTACACAGCAACTCACAGAAAAATACGCATCGAGAGAAAAGAGAGAACATTTTTTTCATAACCAAAACAAAAAAAATGCTTCATGCTAAACAACATATGTCACATCTTAATAAATTTAGGCAGAGGAGTTTCATGAGAGAGAATAATACATTGAAAACCAGTCCAGCTGAAGTCTGTGATAGAGTATAGCTGTATGCCCATCCACCTCCTCAACTAAACTGCCATACTGGAAACTGCAATCCCACCTGCACAAGGCATTGAAATAAACATGAAAAAAAATTCCAAAAATAGGAGGGACAAAAAATAGGACATTGTAAAAGAATCATTTGATGGACAATTGAAGTACCAAAACTATTTTTCAAATATCTATGGTGGAAAGTCTAACTGGCAGGCAAATAGCAAACATGCTAGTAGCCCATTTAGAAAACACAGGAAAAGATGCCCATGCATGCTGAATCTTCTCTTTTTCTTCCCTTTTCTCAACTCCAAAGAAAGGAAACAATTTGATGCCAATAAGGTTCACTAAAATCGTTGACCAAATGCAGCGGTAATATTTGTGCTTAGCTTCAACTATCATATCTGATGAACACTTTCCACAAAAGTAAAGAAGAAGAAATCCAAATTCCTATATTTTTTATTTTTTTCCTGTTTGTAAATGCAATTTACATTTGTATAGCTATATAGGCGTTTGGGTCTAAAGTGTTCTAATCCCTTTTTAAATATAAATTTCAACTAAAAAACAAAAAGAAAAATGAAACACCTACTCAAAACGTGTTCCATCCATGCTCATTACAAGTTCAAATATTTCCTCACAGGAAGCTTCAACCACACCCACAGCTTTCATTGCTCTGCTACAGCTCCTTGGCTGCCCAGAACAACAATTAATCATAACATCAATAATAGCAGGATTCACAGCAAAGAACTTCGCATTAGTTTAATAGGTCGTACAAGGTAATCAACTTCAAGAAGCTCTTCAAAGATCCGGAGTCCTGCCATATACAGTTAGAGAACATCAAGAAAAAGACTCATCAACAGCAACTCATCTATGTTATCATAAGATAGCCAGGTAACTGATTATGTTCTAAACTTTTAAGTAAACAAGAACACGAGGAAAAGCACTAACCATTTTGGCATTGTAGTAGACGCCAATGCTTTCTAGAAAATGCTTGGTTATTGATATTTTGTTTCGACAATTCTGAGTCAACTTCACGTGTCCAGTCAAGTATTGAATCAGGAATACCTACAAAGTGATGAACAGGATAAGATTTGGCCATAATTTGCATTGCTTAAACTTTAGGTCAGAAGTAAAGGGCATAAATGAGAACCATTTCCAATTGTTGTTCTCCGCAAAATTTGTTGATGAGATTCCTCTTCATCCTCCTGTGCACTGAACCTGTAGATGATTAGAGCTTAGAAAAAAAGTATCAAAGCATATAAAATATGAGAACTTTACAACCACATGAACTTTAAAACTAGCCCTAATAGCATTTTGACTCTAATTTTAGCACCAATTTTGGTTCATGTTAGCAGTGGCTCATATCATTAATATAGAGTTTATTTAAGTAACAGTAATGCTGCCAGTAAGGGCAAGCGATCCCACGAGGAAGGGCACAGTCCTTCCATTGAAGTAGAAGGGGCATATTTGTAATTTTGGATTTTTATTAGCCCATGTTGTAAAAAAATAACTCAAGTCTTCATAGGGTTGTATTACCATTGGCAATGAGTAGTGAAAAAGAACGTAATTTTCCATGGACACTGGCACACTTGCTGAACCACATAAAATCCTATGTTCTCTGTTCTCTATAATCTATGTGCATGTGCAATTTCGTGTTATTTGCTAACAGATCACTATAGCAGTGAGAAAAAATCTGCATAACTATGACAAAACATTTTCAGGACCAGCCTTAGAATCCAGCCCGAAGGTTGAAAAATTTTGTAACATTAGGAAAGTTAAAGTTAAAAGCCATATATGAAAAGTATTAGAGGCTTATCAATTACTAGTCAAAGTCAAATATGTAGAAACAAGCACGTGGATACTGTCAAAGAGGCACTCACTGACTTTCATGGTCTGAAGAAGACGCATTTCTCCCATTATCCATGCCAGATTTATATTCAAAAGACACATATTTGTTACCATTTGGAACTTGGGAATCCTGATGCTGCACAGATAATAGTGAAGTAATTCCATATGCATCATTCCATGCAAGGAAAGAACTGTTTTCACCCACTAAGGAGAAGAATCCATAAGGATATTAGAACAGCCAGGAAGAATAACTACTTAAGGTTCACTATGATAATCTGATCCAATGAAAAGGATGATGCACAACCAAGGAGAGAGAACTCCAGAAACTAGATTCTAAAAACCTTTCATTATTTCTTTAAATTAAAAAAATGAATAAATACTTAAGGTTGAGCATGATAATTTGATCCAATGTAAAGGATGATGCACAACCAAGGAGTGAGAACTCCAGGAATTATTTCTTTAAATAAAAAAAATTGAGAAGAGAAAGAGAAAGGAGTTTATCTACAGGGAGGAGGAGGAGGAGTAGATGATGTAAGAATCCTGTCCAAGGAACACAAACCTTATCAATTACGTACTCAATCTTTTCCTTCCAAAGTAATGCTTCTTGAATGTTAAATGCTGCCATCTGCAATAGCATCACACCTCAATATAGTTAACCTTATCCAGGAAAATGGACAAAGAAATGTAAGCTACCAATGAAAGTAGACAGCTGGAATGCAAGCGACAATGACAGCTGCCTCATCCTATCTTAACCTAAGGAATCTCGTTTCTGAAAATGCATGGTTGCAGAACCACTTTTCTAATTAATGTCATTTTTAGAAGATATTATCTTTGAATGCTGCTAAGGCAGATTAAGCACAAATTGTTTGCAGAAATACTTTTCTTATTAATGTAATTTTTAGAAAACCTATTCTTTGCATGTTGCTAAGGCAGATTAAGCACAAACTTCATTCTCACATAAAAAAAAGGAGCAACAATATTTCAAATAGTTTCACTCTTTCCAGATGATAATGATCCCATCTACTTGTTAGGAACAATTGAATAAAACTGGACCTTTAACAGGAACAAAATATATCTAACAGAAAGAGCAGCTAAAAGTCAAAATATTATAAACAATTAACCAATTTTGAAGAGAATCTATAAGTAGTATATTTAAAGGGCATCCACTACTTGAAAGTCCATAAGACAAATGTATCCACATCGTCGAAGTTAATAGGCTTTAATACAGAAATGAAAACCAAATAAATAAATCTAAAATACCAAGAAGGCAAGGTTATGTGTCAAACATTAACTTCTTGATCTCACTTCCCAAAGACAGTTGAAATATGTAATGGACTACCACAGTGGTATCTCGTATATGACTATAGTACATAAATGCAAGGGTAACTCACCGTGACTTTATTATGCTTTTCTTTTGTGTTGTACACAGATAACACATATACCATCTGCAGGACCGAAAGAACAGGTAAACTTAAGATCAAGCTTCACATAATTAAATTGTATACAATAATCTGGAGCATACCACTGGTCTTACTCCTTCACGTAACACTATGTCATTACTATTATAAAGGAACCATTGATTTCAGTAGGAAATGATAAAACATCAAGTCACTATATTTGTGCACATCGTTCAACAAAAAACTCACTTTGTAAATGTTTGAACTGAGTATAAATGTGTTAATAGTTTGAGCAAGGAAGAGTAAATCTGTATATAAACTTGGAAAAAAATTGTGACTGTCAAAAAGTCGTAATCAATTATATTGTTAAGACAACAAATGAACTGGCGTTGGAAAAGATGGAGAGTGTTTGACTGGTTTAGGAAGAAGAAAGAACTATTTCAAAATTCTATCAGTCTTGATCCCACACAACCCCATCAAAGCCAGCTTCATCCACTCTCTTTTTCTATTTCTTTCTTTTCTGTCTATATTCTTATTTATGGATACAAATATATCTATATATATTAAGTCTATGCAGTCATCCTTCAATAGGCATTCCCACTTAAGTGCACTGGCGTATTAACTTAAAGCCTATAACCTGATAAGCATACCCTAAACACTATCAATAGCAATTGCATCACCCCAGAAGGCAGGACAATGGTAGACAAGAATTAGACTCTGAAATAGAGCTTTACGCCTAAAAGTGGTAATCTCTTCCATGAACAACAATGGAACATCACAGTTTCATTCAAACGTGAACCATTTTGATTTATCTAAGTTGCTCCATATAAACATTAACAACGTTAAGCTCCTTCCTGTAACCTGATTCCCGCACGGCAGACCAATTAGTTGCATGTAAACAGTCCTCTAATTTCAATCTTCTAACTCTAGCCACTACAATTAAGCACTGTCATCATTATTTCTGAATGGCTAAAGCAAATATATTTTTAGCAATTTGCACTGATTCCCAGTATTCTTTAGGTGGAGACAGGAACAAAAATTTGAACGAGAACATAGTATAAGCCATAAGCATAAAGAAATGAAAAAAAAAAGGAAAAAAAAAACGAGATACAACATACAAATAGAAGCCACTCACATGTCCATGGTGAGTTTTCAATCCACGATCGTCAACTCTACAGTTGCCATCTATCAATAAGGTTTTAATTGGAACCTGATTCAACATTCAAAAATACACACTTTCACTTCACTTCTCTATTCCCATTTCCCTCGTCTAACAATGTATAACTACTACAAACAGTCTAACCGCCAAAATTAAATATCCAAACAGCATCACACATGAAATAAAAAATAAACAGCGGACCTCAAAATTAGTTCACAAATTCCCAAAAAAGGGAAAACAGAAGAAAAGAAAAGCAAAAGTAATGACAAAATTTTAATTGACCTGATTGTCCTGTGGTTTCTTCTTGTAATAAGCAAGAAGTCTGGATTCAAGCACGAAATACCTCATGTGTATAAAGGATCGACCGATCTTTCTCCTTCCATACCTCACCATCCATCCTTCGTATATTACCTTCGACATTCTAAATTCACCAAAACTTAAATAAAACCAAAGAATTGAAGAGAGAAAATCAGAAATTGGAATGAATCTCGCAGAAGTGGAAGCTCAGACAAAAAAATCTTAAGCTTCCTGCGAGATCACTCTCTGTAAAGCTCCTTATGTCACTTGATCGCACGTAGCGTATCCATCATTACAAGTCATTTGGCTTTTGAATGACACGCATTCTATTAAAAACCTTCCACTACTGATTCTCCGGTTTAGGAAATAATCGGAGACCAAACAGGGAGAAGGAAGATCGGGGACCAAGATCGGGACAAACGACGACGTTTACTAGAAGACAGTCGTAGCTTTGGGCTTGGGGCTGAGCAGATAAATCTAAGATCAAAAATCAAAACGCGGAGGTTTTTAAAGGCCAACGGGGAGAGAGAGAGAGAGAGAGAGAGAGAGAGAGAGAGAAAATGTGGCGTGACACGTAGAGGAACGTGATTGACAGAGTAGATGTAATTCAGCTTTCAAATTGAAAATAAAGCGGAAACGGAAGGGGCTGTTGGTCATTGGCAGTGGTGTCAGTACGTAGCCCCGGATCGGCAGATCATGATTAGTGCTTCCAGTCTTGGGGTTGATGCCCTTGCCGGTTATAAAATCGACCCCGGATTATCAAGTTAATTACGGGCGTAGATCTTTAAATATCAATTTATAGTCCTCACGTGTCACGAAGTTTATGAAATAAAACTCATATTATTTATTCAAAAGGTAATTGACTGGTTGATCGATTTTAACAATTTAGTTGCCGTTTGTAACAAACAAGGCGGCCTATACCTATAGTTGGAACAAATTGGTAACTTAGAAGCCCTGGTGCTTGAGAATTGAGATGGGATATCCGGGGGAAGTTTAGTTTACAAATGAAATCTCACACTTTTTGGTTTTGTGAATTCATCTTCACCTAACCTAAATGTTATGTTCTTTGGTAACCAATTGTCTGTTCCCTTGGCATGTTATCCAAACTTTGTCCATTACTGTCCTAACAAAACTGAGAATTTTTCTCATCTATGTCCCTTTCCATCTATAACAACTCACGCAGTCCCTTTTCAATTAATCCTGTGTCATGTAGCTCCAACAATTTGTCACATGATAGCTAAATCGCATTGGTAAAATAGTAAAATACGTTTTTGCAATAGAGGTCACATCACTATCCACTACTGCCCTTTGAGCAATAGAGCAGTGGAAAGAAATTGAATTGGTAGAAATTGAATTGGTTTTCATTTCAGATAAACAGAGTGTGTATGTTACTGTCATGGCGTGATGGGAAAACTAGAAGCTCGTGTTGTGTTCATTTCAATTACATAGTAATAATGAAGTGGCCGCATACTTTCGTACCACCTCATCACCTAATTTGAAAGAAAGCTAGGAGAAATGGTCTATTCTCATTTTACAAAAGTTTTAACTTTTTGAATCTTGCCTTAACATTTATTAACATATATTTTCACCTGGAGTACTAGTTTATATCATATTACTAATCAAAATATATAAGATTTCATAAAAATAAACGTAACTTTGTTACAAAAATTATGTGCATCATGTGTGTGTGTGTATATATATATAGTCAGAGCCATTGTTTGAGTGAACTCGGATAATTAACAACTAATCTGATTGAAAAAGGGCATGAGATGAGATCCATGTAATCTTAAAGTAAGTCGAATCCCCTGATATGATAACCTTTCGAACAAGAAATGGGATAGCACTCATGGCCTCTTTGATTGAGTAGAATATGCATTCTATTACTCATATATTCTCAATAATTAGGTATTCTTAGTTTGCTAGAAAAAAGCCCACATAATAATCAATCCTAAGATTAATAATTGCTAGACATCGGAAGCAATCCTACCAACTTAACCAAATTATTTATTTAAAAAATGGAATCATTTGTATTGAAGCAATGCGCCATTCTTCACTTGATTAACTTCCTTCCACCTTCACTCTTCTTCTTCCCTATTTCCAACTTTGTTTCCTCCCTTCTGCCTTCCTTCCCCCTTCATTTATCTTCCTGTCATTTATCTTTACATTCCTTAACCACCTCCATTTAACTCATTTCACCTCTTCCCATCTTTGTTTCTTTCCTTCCACCTCCATTTATTCCCATTTCATTTATCTTTCCATTTTAACTACCTCCATTTAACTCATTTCACCTTTCCCTTCCCACTAGACTACATTTCTGCTTCATTCCCAGATCTAGGTTTTTTTTTCTTTTCCACTTCCCTTCCTCTCTCTTCTAAGGACATTTTGGTCCTGCCTGCCTTTTTTTCCATCTCAGGCTTCCCACCCTTTCCATCTTTTCTAATATTGCCTACCGTCCTCTATCCCAACTTTTCTAGATCCTTTACTTTTTGCCAAACTGGGCCTTTTGAATACAAACATGTCAGCAAGCCCTTTATCCTCCACTAATTTTCCTCTTTTGCCCTCCAAAGATGTAGAAGGCTCCTCTATTCCGATTCAAGTTGCTCTTGTAGCACATCAACAAGTTAGGAAAAATTTGAAATAAGTTATAGGGTAAGGGCAGAACTGTACCTTGCATTACTGGCCTCCGAAAGAGCAAGATGGTCGACTGGTTGTTTCCCCTGATTTAGATTTCCTCCATGCTGGTGCAAAAACTTGATTGGCTTCTTTTAGGATTGACGACCTGCATTTCCAATTATTCAAAAATGGGCACATTCTATGTGAAAAAACAGAGGTTTGTATGAATTACTCATAATAGCAAAAAACATGTTGCTATCTACATTCTCATCTAAAGATACAACTATGAAAGTGGTGGAGGAGGGTCTTTGGCATATCCATAACCAATCTTTATTTTTACAGCCATGGAGACCTGGGATCCAGGCTTATTTCCTTAAGTACTAGGTTGTTCCCTTATAGGTACACTTGTAAAATGTTTCCCTAGAATATTAGACTACTGAAGGCCTTAGTATAATAGCAAGCTAACTTGGACAACCCTTTTGTATGGATGAAATACTGCCCAAAGAAAGAGAGTTGGTTATGCAAGGTTGTGTATTAATGTGGAATCACTCCAAAACTTGCCTAACAGTATATCGGTCAGGAGATTGGGAGCAAATGGTTTTTTGTTTGAAGACAATGTTTATGTTAACTACCAATGGAAGCCCTCCTTAAAATCCTAAGGGAAACGATGCATACTTATGGGTAAGAAGTTCTTAAAGGGAGACTATGAAGAGCTTATGGGATTGGATATCAAGTAAGTTAGGAGAATACTCAAAATGAACCCTCTCAAGAGATGGGGCTAGAGGTCCACCATCTACCTGTGAGTGATACTCTAAGGGTAGCTTCACCTATTGCAGAACCCAAGATTCAGATGAAGTCTCTAGCTATAAATGAGGAACAATTAAAGGCCTCAGATCAATTAAATTTCCCTCCCTTGCTAATCTGAAGTGACTCTCTAGACACCTTCTCCTCATCCATATAGGGAGATGATCCAAGTACTTCTTTTGAGACAGTAGTTACTAGGAGAATAGGTAGAAGTATGAAGAAAGGCTCCAAATCTACTATATTTTCTTAACGACTTGGTTTACATGGAATGTTAAAGGTATTAATTGCCCTAAGAAGCATCTATGTAACACCCCAAATTAGGGGTTAGCATATTAAGCAAATTTAGTCCGATTTATGTTCTGTCTCTTTGATATGTTGGCATGCATTCATGGTATTTCCGGGTACCTTGGTAAAATAAAATTTCGGATTGATGCGGACAATATTAAGATAATTTTTAGTAATTTTTGGAGACTTCAATGATTTTTAGAAATTAT
>JANZLD010000005.1:17317847-17365932 GCA_026413575.1 Erythroxylum carthagenense | reverse complement strand
TGCAGATAACCAAACCTGCAGATAATGCATTTTAATCAACTATAAAAGTGAATGAATGTGCATCTGCACTAGCTGGCAGAACAAAGCAATGCAAGATTTTGTATTATAATGTTTTGTTCTACACGTTTATCTATCAACAGGATAAATGTCCTACATGAAAGAACAAAGTTAGCCAAATATCAACCTTGAGATTAGGAGACAATACACCCAAATATAAAATGTTTTTGAAACTATAGGGCACAAGTTTGTCATTCATATGCCTAAAAGTTGCTTCCTTCACTCAATTCAATGGCAAACCTGCCTGAAGCTGGTATCTGGGAAATAAATAGCAAGGATAATGATGTTCTCTGGTTAATTATAAAGTTACAAAAGTTTGAAAATGCTTGTCTTCAGCTATTCAGACTTGCTAAAACATATGGAGAATTATATGAATATAATTGCCCTCAACACTTATACTGGAAGCGAGTAGTGGGTTCATACCACTTTTCTACATCTTTAGGCCACTAATACAAGCCTGGAACTGGTAAACAAACTTTTGAAAATATCAAACCTATAAAGTACTTGATGTTTTTGGTGTTACTATTCAAATTGGCTGTAGAAACTGCAAGTTTCTAAAAGGAGCTAATCAATTTAAGAATATGTTAATTAAACGGGCAAAAAGAACTAGGTACCAACAAGGCCTTTGTACTTAACTCTCTATTATGCAAGCTAACCACAAAGAATTATAAATGTTGTCTATTTTCTAGCCATACTTGGGGCCTGCAGTCATTGTAGGACAGTTCTCAGGTGTGCAGAATTCTGTCAAGGTACCATACAGAAGATTCACCTGGTTGAAGAAATCCACAGCTGAAATAGGGAAATCCATAAAACTTAGATTTGAATTAGGAAGAGATTAGCAGTAAATAGAACTTCTAAAGAGAAAAACATATGCTGAGTTAGATAATACAAGACTTGGATGACTTTATTATCTTGCATCAAAGTCCTAAAACATGGTGGACTGACAACGAAAAAACATAAGTTTGTAGGTAAGCACACTTAAAAAAGTGATGACAGAAAATTGCTCACACATTCAATGAGAGAGAGAAAGAGAGAAAGCAATTACTGTTGACAGCAAGCCACTCATTTACATCCTCCCCCGGAGGAAGTCTCACTGCTTCCCTAAGGTTTCCACTGCCTAGGGTCGCATCAATGTGCTTTCTAAGTTGTGCCCCCTGCATCATGAAAATTACAAATTCACAAAGGCAACAAGAACAGTTTCTCCACCATCCACTATTAATATCATAGAAAGCACGGGACATCATTCCACCACCTTTTTGTGCTTTTCCCTTATATCACATGCTTGTATGGTAATGGCAGCAATTAGAATAAACCATATTGTTTAACCTGTTTTGTCAGAACCCATTCATGATATTTACAAAATATACATATGGACCCCACAATTCTAAATCATGTTTATCACTTGTGCTACAAAGAAACCTTCATTTCCCAAACTGTCGTTAACTAAACAATGCTACACTTATCCAATTCCTCATGATATTAATTGGCATTTTTCCTAAATATAGTTATGTAAGCTAGAGTCCATATAAACCAAATCATTTAATTTCTTTATTATGAATTTACATCAACTTTTTATAGTCTCCAATCCCCGTAATTCTTTTGATATCACTAACCCATTATAATACCATTTATTACTAATTGTCAATCATCATCTGCACTGCCTATTTAATTAATTTCAGATTTTGTGTTCAGGTCTTAATCTCAAATCTAACATGCACGAGAATGTATACGAGATTTACCTGCCAAAACACCTAACTCGCACTAATTGATAAGCAAACATATTTTATATGTCACTATCTTCTAAAATTCCAGAACCCGTGCAAATGGACAAACACAGACAAAATCCATTAATCATGATATACCATCAACGTGCACTCATGTTGTCTTTCACCGCACCTGCATGCTCTAGTCATAAGACACATCGACATTTTTGCAGTAATAATGACAACGACAACAGACACAAATGTGGAATGTATTAAAAGACAATATCATTCAAAACTTCAGTAGGCATGGGCCAATTTATTACAACATTTGACTGCCAAAGCTTGGATTTTTAGATTATTACTCAAGAATGAAAACTGACCTTACTCCCCGATGGGGCACTCTTTTTGGGTCGGAATGTCCTCTGATTTCTGTATAAAGAAAACATATCAGGATTACAAATTGATTATGTACTAAATATATATATATAAACTACAGCATTGTCCAACCTTATACACAATTAAAAAAATTATCTAAGGATTAAAAAATGGACCCTACACAACTAGACACAGGGATGAACCAACTTCAATGCATAAGAAGAATGTGTGCAGGAGAAACAGAAAGAAAGATGGAGTCTGAAAGCCTGCATTCTATGAAACTTAAGATCAAATATCTACTCAAGTGCTATGGAAACAGAAAATCAAACAAAAATCGTGCAAACAGAAATGGTACAGTTTTAAATGCATCGTATTGACTCTGATTCCACCAGCATATACACTGATATTTGATTTCCAACACCAATTGATAGGTTCTGACAATAAAAACCTATTGGTTTATGGATACTTGCTAATTGCATTGATTCATTATTTTCATCGTAAATTACTTGACTTTTGTAACTTTGAGTTTACAATGATTCATTATTTTCATCTGTATAAAGAAAACATATCAGGATTACAAATTGATTATGTACTAAAAATATATATATAAACTACAGCATTGTCCAACCTTATACACAATTAAAAAAATTATCTAAGGATTAAAAAATGGACCCTACACAACTAGACACAGGGATGAACCAACTTCAATGCATAAGAAGAATGTGTGCAGGAGAAACAGAAAGAAAGATGGAGTCTGAAAGCCTGCATTCTATGAAACTTAAGATCAAATATCTACTCAAGTGCTATGGAAACAGAAAATCAAACAAAAATCGTGCAAACAGAAATGGTACAGTTTTAAATGCATCGTATTGACTCTGATTCCACCAGCATATACACTGATATTTGATTTCCAACACCAATTGATAGGTTCTGACAATAAAAACCTATTGGTTTATGGATACTTGCTAATTGCATTGATTCATTATTTTCATCGTAAATTACTTGACTTTTGTAACTTTGAGTTTAAAGCAGATATGAAAAGCTTTTTTTAATCAAATTAGACAGTTAAATGCAGGTTTTTAGACTTTAGCAGTCTGGCACAATAACTTGCCATATGGGCAGACGCTATGCCTCCACTAAGCAACTTTTGCGATCTGAAATCCACATATTTTCCATCTTAAGTAAAGTCATTTACACGAGGATTTTGCAGGTAATAGTACAAACTTTTTGACGACATGCTACACCATTCATTACATCTAATAACCACCATGTTACCACAAGTCAGTTTAGAATAACCTATACAATATAACTGGAGAAGAAACAAGCATAAACCCGAAAAAGCCTAAAATAATCATGCTATTCAGAAATGTCGGGGACTTCACAGATTTTCACA
Source organism: Erythroxylum carthagenense (assembly GCA_026413575.1). Classification (NCBI taxonomy): domain Eukaryota; kingdom Viridiplantae; phylum Streptophyta; class Magnoliopsida; order Malpighiales; family Erythroxylaceae; genus Erythroxylum; species Erythroxylum carthagenense. The sequence continues at coordinate 17,362,404 of JANZLD010000005.1, read as the reverse complement.
CCGTTTTTCATGCTGCCACCTTGCTGATATACTATACGAGCTATGGACATGGAAAATTCAACATGCATACATGACAGACACAGAAACTATTAAATTATGCAACAATATGCATGCACCCAGCTCACATAGTTAATACTTTACCTTTTTCCCTAAATCCTTTTAGGCAGTCAATGTAATTTTTCTTTTTCTTTCCAAATCCTTTTTTGGGAATTGAATGTAAGGAAATTAGTGACTCATTAACATGTAGATAGTGTGTTCATCTATCTATATATATATGCTCGTGTATATGAACGTACGTGTTGAGATACAAGCCCTACTTTACTTCTCTTTTTATTTTCCTAATTAGCTAGACGAAGTTAGTGACTCATCAGAATCTATACATGTATATGCATAGATACGCAATCCAAAGTAGCATGCATGCTTAAAAATACTGATCAACTCACTATTGTATGCATAAATTTGCTCAATTAACCAAGTTAAACAAAATCAGATCAAAGGTTTCAAACACAAAGGCACACTAATAAAAGGAGTATAATCAAAATTCAAATCCATCCCAAGTGCAAATGATAACTGTTGATGCAAAGAGTGAATAGATCAGAATAACAGAGATCTGAAAACAAGAAGAGAACAAAGAATGACCTGCCCAGACCAAAGAGACTCATGGCGGAAACAAAGTGAGAGAGAGATCGCGTTGTCTTCTCGAGTGCGAACCAATCAAGTCCAAATGACTTTTGGGTTTTAACTTAATTTTTCTTACCTTTTCTCTCCGCTGTTTGGGGCAGTAGGAAAATAATGAACATTGACAGCCATTTCACAGAAATTTTCAATTTATTTTTAGATTTTATTTCCTTGCCCTTTTGCATTAATTTGACTTAATTTTCTCATTAAATTAAGAATTTATCAAATAAAATAATTTAATTAAAGATTATTGAATCTATTTTATCAAACCAAATAAGTGCCATTTTTTGATAGCTTTTCATACGAGAACTTTTCTAAAAAGTCAATTGACTGTTTAACTGTCAATTAAAAAAAGAATTTTTTTGAAATAAATTCTTACAGTAGACTGTTTGGTAACATAAAAATATAAAGTATTTTTAATTTTGTATATTTTATTTTGTAATAAAAATTATTTATGCATTTAAATATTATTTAACATATATTAAACAATATGGAAAGCATAATATATTAATTATTATATAATTTTAAACCATATAAAATACAAATAAAAATACATCTAACCAAATCTTTTATATGGATTATAACATAAGTAAAATTAATATAAAATACATATTAAAACATATAAAAAATTCAAATAATATTATATAATTTCTTAAATAAACTTGAAGATGAGTTTGTAGATATTGTGAGAATTATATGTAAAATATAAGAATAAAATAGACTAAAAAATAAGCTCATTAATTTATCTGAAAAATCTACCAAAAAATATTTTTTAAAAAAGCTTCAAATTTGATCTTTTTAAAAAGTTGTATTTTGGCTGCCAAAAAAATATATCTATTAATTGCTTTTTTCTTTTACAACCAAATACTTATTTTTTTAAAATGATTTTTGTATTGGGGAAAAGTACTTATTGACCTCCCAAAAGCTTATAAAAAAAGGCATTAAATTTAGAAACATAACCTAAAGTTATTTAACTACAGATTAGTCAGAACTAATCATAATTACATAATTGCTTTAGTTCGGTATCAGTGGTGATATATATATATATATATATATATATAAGTGTTTGAGAAAGCTCCACCTTGGTTCTTCTGCCCATAATTTCCCACAAAATTTATATGTTCAGTCCCAAATTCTTGCCCAATGTTCTAAAATTTTGTACTCATACTCGACCCAAAATTCTAATCCTGTAACACATTCACATTACTCACAACAGTTGCGGCAAACTTATCTACTTTCCTTGAAAGAGCTTCAAATTTCGAATTCAATAAGGTAAAGGCATCCAATTCGAAGACTCCTTGAGGTCTCTTCCCCTCTTGCTTAACTTCTTTTCAATCATTATGCCACTGATAGTTGTTGTAGGCAATTTTCTCCAATAACATAAAGACTTCGTCTTCATTCTTGTCCATTAAATCACCTCCAGCCGTAGCATCGTACTTCGCATAACCGGATAAACTTCATTGTAGAATATTTGCACAGTCATCCACTTCGAGACACCATGATGTGAACATTTGCGTTGAAGCTCCTTGTACTTCTCCCATGCTTCATACAAAGACTCATCTTGGGGTTGAAATGAGGTAAGCTCACTTCTGAGCTTTGCAGTCTTCCCAGGTGGAAAATACTAAGCCATAAAAGCCCTGAACAACTCTTGCCAATTGTTTATCGAACTACGTGGTAATGAATGGAGCAAATCCTTAGCCCGATCTCTCACAGAAAAAGGGAACAACCGAAGCCTTATAGCATCCTTAGGTACTCCGTTTTGCTTCAACATTTCACAAATCTCCAAAAATTGTTGTAGCTGGACATGTGGGTTTTCTGTAGGGTGCCCTCCGAACTGATTCTGTTGCACTATCGATACAAGGCCAGGTTTCAACTCAAAGTTATTTGCTTGCATAGGAAGCCTTGTAATGCTATGGCGAAATTCCCCAAAATCTAGGACTACATGGTCCCTCATAGTTCTTTGATTCTGTTCGGCCATTTTCAATTCGACTATCTCTTTTGTTGGAAAAGTTTTAGTAAATTTAGGTTCGATCCGGTGTTCCTGCACAGGCTGTGCGTTAGATACTTTTGCCCATGCTTTTCTAGCTTTTGCTTCCTTCCTTAGTGCCTTAGTTGTCTTCTCGATTTCAGAATCAAATAACAACTCTTCAACATTGACGGCTCTTCGCATAGACTAAGAAAAAACCCAACAAAATCAAATGCAAGGTGTAGAAAATGCAAAATAAGAAGTAGACAGTAAAGAGAACAAATAAAACAAAAATCAATTCTAACAAAATCTATTAACACAAAACAAAAAGAAAAACAAAAATGTCCAATTTAACCAAACAATCAGTCACCTAATATTACTTAGGGATTACTCCCCAGTAACGGCGCTAAGAAACTTGATGTGACTCTGCAAGTTTACGGGTCTCAAATAGTATAGTATAATATTGTCCCATAGGGAGTAATTATGTAAGTACTAGACTTGGATTACTCAATTAATTAGACTAATCAGCCATGTAAAAATGGGGAATTAAATTAAGGAATTTAAATATCAAAAATAATAAAGCCAATGCTAAACAAAGATGTGAATGTCTCTAGGGATTAATCCAAATGGAAAGTGATAAGCTTTAAGGAAGGTTCCACTTTTAACGTTTTCTACGGACTTTACCTGGATCAATTTATGAGGCGAATTCTAGTTGATAGAAGGTTGAGTCTAGAATTTCTTATATCCTTTTTCAAGGTATCAAAGGAGTATTATGCAATAATCCTAATCTACTATCGTAAACTAGCAATCAAGCATAACACATTAAGTTCTTTGTTAACCTGGTTTTCTATCATAAGTTCAGTTTATGTCTAAATCTGAAATTAATAAGTTCACTATTTTGGAGTTCCATTATCAATTTTCACCAATCAGTTCTTCAGTTAACAACTAATGTCAAGTAATGGTTGGCCAAACACAATACCAGCAAAATCAATTTCAAAACAGAGAAATCAAAACCAAGAAACTTGTACTCATAAATCAGCCAAGATTTAATCCATAGAAATTAGCTAAAATTTTCAACCCCAACCTTGAAGCTTTGGGGAAGCTACTCAATCATAATAGGATGAAGACAACGTGAGTTAATGACAACAAACAACATAGAAAGAGAAAAACCAGATATAAAATTGAGGACAATGGGGTTTAGGATCTTCCTCTCTACGTCCTCCTTTGTGCGTGCATCTCTTCCCAGTTGTTGTGTGCCTCCACTAATGTTGTGTCGTTTTAGTGTGTATCCTGTAGCTCCCTTCAGTTCATGCACTGTAGCTCCCTATTGGCATCTGCGTCATTCGTGTGGCGCGGGTGTTGTGTCTTAGACAATCAACCTCCACTCCTGCTGATTTACTCTCCTCACATGCATCCCCAGATGGTGTGCCCCTGATGGTCGTCGTTTTGGTGGGTTTGATGTGTTGTTTTCTTTGTTTTTGCGCACTGTAGCTCCCTTCTTGTCTACGTGCGTCTTCTTGGTTGTCCCCCTTTACTATAGCTAGATGTGACCAATTAATCCTCCCATAAAACCTAGCCCCTTTTGTGTTTTTGTTCTCCTCTCCTCTACTTCCCTCCGCGACAACGTTTTGATGTGTCTCCTTTATGCCTCCTAGCAGCTACCATTTTCTCCTTGACTGCCAATGTTTTGGGCTGGTCCTCCCTGTTGGTGTATCCCTCTCCTAATTAAACATAGCACCTGATCCGTTTTTTTTCTTTTGTCTTGTCGTTTAATGCTTTTGGTTAGGATTGTTTCAGCCCTCCTTTATTGCGTCGTTTTACCTTGGACTCTCCTTCCTTCATTTAATTGTTGTTGTGGTCCTTTACAACTAAAGTCAAGTGTATTTCCTACAAATTAAACAGCAACAACTATAAATTTAGATTCAGGTAAACTAAATAATTTAGCATGAAAAATATATATAAAATCTAATGATTGTATGCAAAAATTAAGAGAAAATGCCACTCATTCAAATGAGAAAATGTACTCAACACTAGCCTTTTGACACAAAGACATACATTTTGTTGTGCATATCCCCGGTTACTCAATTATATCACATTCTCAACTAGCTACTAGCTCTATTCATAACCCAATATTTGTTTCAAAAGGTTCAGTGGAATAGTTATTTATTTCATGCATTTTTCACATTTTACATAACCTACCTCATTTCATTGTAGTCAATCATCCTCATAAAAGATTATTAATAATGCTACTTATTCAATTGACTTAGAATTATTGTATGTCACAAATTTTCTATGGTGAACGATCTAACGTCATATCCTAATTAACATGAATATTTAACTAAAGATTTCTAAGAAAAAATTTCACAAGCCAATATGTCTTTACAAATTCAATGACTATGTTTGAAGTTACACTTCTTCCATCAATTTATAGTCATTGACATAATTCACATTTATGCCACACGCACATTGACAACCTAAGCAAAAACTAACAATATGACATGCAAAATTCACACTCATGATGACAATAATAATGCAAACCTCCCCGTACTTAGACAATACATTGTCCTTAATGTGAGAAAAACAAACAAACATAAAAACAAAAATGACAAGAAAAAATAAAAGGAAAAGGTTAAGAGCACAAACCCTTTAAGGAGATTAAGGTGGTGATAGTGTTGGTGATAGAATATGAAGATACTTCCGGCAATGTAATTCCAGCAATTCTTTTCCTACAAAAAATAAAATACCAATAAAATAAAATAAAACATATCTTAATTCTTAGGTTACCTCCTAAGTAGGGCTTAGTTAACGTCATTTGCTTGATGTGATCTTTCTCCCATCCTCAATTTGGGTCAATTATGAGTGGCTTGTTTCTACCCATTCGCCCAATTTTAGTTTTGTAGCCTGTAAACAAGCTATAAATTACAAAATAATCAGAAGGACAATGTTGATAAAATTAAGAAAACTAATTAAGTTCAGTAATATCCTTTTTACTAACAAACCATCAATAAAATAGAGAATAATGAAACTCCCTGAATCTTCTCTTGAATCTAGTAGTTTGTCCTGGAAGAGGGTGATATGTTCTTGTTCCTCCTCAATCACCTTTGTCTCCTCTTCTTCCGCTTCATGAACAAAGATTTCTGTATCTTCTTCAACCTCTATCTCTATTATCATATGTTCTTCATTATCTTCTTCATCAGCTTATTGAACAAGACTTCCTTATATTTTTCAAACTCAATATCTGTTGTCATCTGTTCTCCTTCCTCTCGCTCTTTTAAAGATTTGACTTCATCAATTCTTATAAACGAGCTACCCTCTTTCGGATTCTTTAATACCTTATTTATGTTGAGTTTCACTTATTCATATCCAATCCGAAGGCTGAGGTTGACTTCATAGACATCTACCAAAGCTTTTCATGTGTTCAAAGATGGTTTACCAAGAACTAGTGGACAATTTTAATCCTTTTCAAAGTCTAGCACAATGAATTCCATAGGAATGATAAACTTGTCCACTTTATGAGTACATCCTCTACCAAGCCTAACGGTTTCTATCGATTAATTTACCAAATAAAAACGCATAGATATTGACTTCACACCTTTTAGCCCTAGTTTCCAAAAAATTGACAAAGGCATAAGGTTTATACTTATGCCTAAGTCGCATAAACATTTCAAACTCAGAAAGTTTTCCACATTTCTCTTACATAATTCATTCAAAAGCTAGCCCATTTGAACCTCTAAGTTATGAATAGAAGAGGCACGATCTTCCACAACTTCTTTGAACTTCCCTTCTAGCCTCTTATAAACCTCATCCATACTTTGGATATTATCCATGATCTTGTCCAATTGTAAATCCCATGAACTAAACTCATTTGACTGAAATCCTAGCGGGCCTTGAATTCCCATTTGAGTTTTTACATTGTTAGACCAACAGAAATCTGGGTGGTTCTGCCACCTTGGATTGTACGTGTTCAAATAAGGATGATTACTTTCTTGACTAAATTGTTCTTCATTGAAGTTGAATTGCTCCATGTTGTTGATTTTCACTAGGAAGCAATCATATCCTTGTTGAATTGCTTTGAATGGAGATAAAGAGGCAATCGTCAGGCTGTTCATTTCCTTAGTAAGGTTATCGATTTTAGCCTGCAATATTGTCATTGAATCTACCACAATCATTCCTTTTAGATCTAGGAAAGTTGACTGCTGTTTACTTCAATCTGACATCTAAAGATAACTATTGTTCGCCATCTCTTTAAACAAATTATATGTTGTTTGCAATGATGGTCGTGTAATTCCTTGATGATAGGCATTGAACCTTCGCCTTATGAAGTCCATTAGGGTCTTTTGCTCTCTATGATGTATTTCCTCCCTCATTGTTATTTCTATCTCTTCTTTGCATTTAACTTTTCATATTCCTCATTGTTGTCTTATGATGTCCAAATTGATGTGTCTCTACTTTGCACCCAAACTTACTTCTCTTTTTTTAATTTTTTTTAATTTCTTATGATTGGATGCCATAATCACAAAAAAGGGTAATAGTTCCTAAAAACAAAGGAGTTCAAAAAGTCCTGAGCTAGTTCCTCAGCAACGGCACCAAAAATTTGTTAAGCAAGTTTTATCTAATGTAAAACCCTTAATATTATGCAAGTATACTGATCGTAACTTATAGTAATTAAGTTGTTGATCTTATAAGGAATTAGCTAAAACTAACTGAATCCTGACTTTGTTTAAGGTTGTAAAAATGTGATTTAAATGAAAATAAAAATAACCAGAAAATTAAGCAATCGAATATGAGTTGAATGAAATTAAAATTTCAAAATTAACATAATTAAATCAAATAAAGCACTAAACCACTTAAAAAAAATGAGAAGTCGCAATACAACAAGATAGATCAATTATGAGAGTATACGATTCATTCTATTGTCATTTTGCTACCTTAAACAATTTTGATTCAATCGACATTGATCTTAGAATTTCAAATGGTTGATTAATCTCTCTCAAGATTTAATCATTTAACCCTAATTAATAATCCCTAATTGGTTCTGAAATTCTTGTAATCTCTCGATTAATAAAAACAGCCTAAGACTTCAACTAGTTTTTATAAGCGATATATTGGATAATTAGGTCCTCACACAATATCTGTCTTTGGATGATTATCAATTTGATATTTATATGATTTATTAAGTTGTTAACTCTCATTACCCAACCTAATCATATTACTATCAATTCAATCTCTCGATTTATTATTGAAGTATGCACAACTATAAATATCATAACACCCAACACTTCATTGACATCAAAAGAAATCAAGTCACAAAATGATTCGAGAATAAATCCTAAAATGAAATTAGAAGATCATCAACATGTACAACATCCTTAATCCCAATTCATACATCATGATGGAAGTAAATAAACAAGAGAAAGAAGAAAAGAACTTGAATGCACTGGTTGGACTATTGTTGCAGATGCTCCTCTTCTCTTCTTTCCTTCTTGATCTTCCTTTAGGTTCTTTCTTAATCTGGAAAATGGAGGCTAGGTCTTTTTGGTTCTTGATATGTTATTATAGTTAATGAGTCATTTAGGGTAAATTCTAGGTCTTACCCATGCCAATTTGTCTAAAAATACCCTTCAATTATCAAAACATAAGGAAATCCTCGTGTTGGATGAGTGTATATCATGATCATGACACATGAAATTGCCAAATGAGCTTCTGTCATGATTGTGACATAAAGTGTTATCATGACTCTGGGAAGAACCTTCTGCCACGACTATGACACCCATTGCACGATCGTGACCCTGTCTTTTAGCCCAAGCTTGCTTCAACTTCAATCTCCATTTATCTAAGTTCATACACTAACAAACACATCAAAATACTTCAATAACACAAGATTAAGGTCCAACGACATGCCTTTAACCACATATCACTTAAAAACATAAACACACAATCACATTAATATAACTCTAAGCCTAAACATGCAAAAATCATCTAATCAATACCTATAAACACACTAAAACACCCACCAAAATATAATTTAAACTATAACTATCGGTTATCACACACAATCAATTGATGGTAAGTGGTTTGGATGTTGAGTTTGAACCAATTAATTTATAAAATTTAAGACTTATTATAGCTATCCTACTATGTTTTGGACTAACTGCTTGAATTATGACATTTATTCTTTTTGGAGGAATGATCAATGTTATAATTAGATGGAATATTTCCTTTGAATCAGAGTTAAGTATTCTTGAATTACTCACTTTTATATTCAGTTGATTTTTTATACCTTGTTAATTTTAGTTAATTAGTTAATTAATTGAAAACACCCACTTTATTTTATTATTTGAAATAAAAATCTAGTTTCTAGTTCTCTTGAGATTCGATCTAGTTTAACTACTATTACAAGAATTTAGATAATCGAAATTAATTTTGAGGGCTTAGACAACTTGATCAGTCATCTATATGATATTTACATATCTCTAAAACTTTGTCACCAAGTCAAAGGATTAATAACAAAATTACATGATGTGCATATAAACTTTTCTTTCTAACTTTGAGAACTCTCATGAGAACTAACCTATGTCTATGAAATTTGGTTCATTAAATTTTAGTACCAATTATAATAAATCAATGTAATTTTTTATTTGGAAAAGATATAAACATAATAATAAGTAATTAGTTACATTTGATGACAACCAAATAAGATTAGGACTTTAATAATTTACTTAGTTATTCCCACTATTTTATTCAAAATAATAGCTCTTTGTACTATTTAGACAAATTACTATAATCTTTTTATTTGATCTTGAGCCATTCAATAAACTAAAATAAACTTAAATTAGGTAGATAAAATCTTTGTTAATCATATATCATATGACTCATAGATTGTTAGAAGACAATTTTTTTCCAAAACATATCTTAGATGTTATTCCTAATCTTGCCTCTCAATTCGTATGATCATGAGTCACTTATCTACATCATACAAATTTAGTTATGTAGGAACTATTAACTTAAAATAAAACATATTCGGGTTAAAGGAGACTTGAGTCACTCAATAAGTTTTATAATAAACATAACTCTAATTTTAGGCTTAAATAATGAAAATTAACACTCACATTTTCAAAACATACTTAATATTTTAAAGGTTAATTGTAATATAACTATCAAACTTTACTTAATTTTGCAATAATATTCTGAACTTTAAAAAGTAATGCTAAAATGCTCTTACTTTGAATTTGTTAAATAGTTTAATTTTAAGTTCTCTATTAATGAGCTAGAAGCAAATTAATGATTATGTCATATGACTGCCAACGTTTTATTTTTAATAATTTAAAGAAATGACTAAGAAACCCCACAAATAACAAGAGGATCCATCTTATTTCCATTCTAAACAAAACCTCATACATAACTATATAGTAAGGTTAAGTAAGGTGAGTAGATTTAGTTATAAACTGACATTATGTCGTGCTACTTGGACAATCCGATCCTTTTTATGATATTTTTTTAATTAAGTATATATTAACTATCAGGCTCTGCTCTTGGTAGACTCGTTTATGAGATTTTAATTTTACTCAATGCTTTGATTTATCACTGATTAATAAGTTTATTCTTATAATGGTTCCAATGTGTCCGTCTATATTTAACTTAAGTCCTATCATGGCAATAGGGATATCTCACACCAACAATAATATATATTTTTCAAAGGTAACAATTCAACTTCTTCTGAGACTAGCAATACCATATTTTCAAGTGCTAGCATCATTTTACTTAATAACCAATTTTTGGGTGGATGCAATGTTGATGTCTATCCAAGTAGGCGGATTTTGCCCATTTTAAACTTGAAAATATTCTTATTTGTAGAACTAAAGTCTACCACCAAGAAGTTTAAATATAATATTGTGCGTAGAGAAGGAGGTTTTGACAAAGTCTTTAAAGGTTTGCTTGAAGAATAGGCCCTTAGGAAGAATGGAAGTGGTTGATAAGATGTTATCTTCTTAAATTAATTGGAATTTATCTCTTTTGGTTTGGATTTATTTTGGTGCTTAAATAGGAAAATTAATATTTTTTTTATTTTAGAAGATGAAAAGTAGATATTGCATCAAATTGGAACATTATTGGTGATAATCCCAAACTTCGAATAAAGTGAAAGGATTACTGCAGTGGATAAAGAGAGATAAAGCCAAATGCCTGATTTATTTAAAGAGTTAAAGTTTAAGTAGGAAACTTCTTTTTATCCCAGATTGAGGTTTGTTTTAGATAGGCATCTTTGCAAGATAGGATAAGATTAGCTTTAAAGTAGGAAAACATTATAAAATGGATGTTCTCTAATTCTGAAGCATCAATTAATCATTATATTCTTACTTGTCTCTTAATATTTATCTTTCTTCTATTTTTGGTGTTGAAACTTCAGCCATGTGTGGCTAAACTCAATTATTACGATTCAAGGGGATTCAAAACTCTAGTTGTAATCTTATGAGGTTTTGTTATAATCTTTTATTTATGTTTTAATTTAATTATTTCTTGTTTTGAGTTTTATATTTTATGAATAATTAATATTGATTGATCTGACAAATTAATTTAATATTGATTATTCTATAGCTATCCATGAATTCAATGATCTGTAATTGTCATGAGGGACTGGTACAAGTAGCAAATAAATTATTTGTGAAATTGCATATTTAACTTATGATAAAGAAGAAAACTATGTTAAATAGTTGCAGCTATCTAGATTATTTAAGTTTAGGCTTTATTCTTTTTCTCTAAGCCTATTGTTATCATTTATTTGATATGGAACACGATCATACCCAATCAATTGATGGTAAGTTTTCATTTGGATATTGGGTTTAAATTAATTAATTTATGAAAATTTGAGATTTATTATGACTATCCTAATATATTTCGGACTAACTGCTTAAATTGTCACAAATATTCTTTTTAGACCTATGATTAAAGTTACAATTATATGAGATCCTTCCTTTAAATTATAGTTTAGTATTCTAGAATTTCTCTTTTTAATATTTAGTTGGCTTAATTTGATTCCTTGTTAATTTTACTTAATTAGTCCTTATATTAGTAATTTAATGCCCAAATAAGATCCAATATCTTATATTGTTCATTATTTATTAAATATCTCATATTTAATCATAAAATTACTCAAATTATGTAATTAAGTCTAACTTGATTAAAACACATGTTTTCTTTTCAACCTATTCTTTGTATGTGACCCATTAAGTTTTCAAATATGTTGACAATCGATATAAATTATAACCTTAAATCACATTTATGATTAAATAAATTAAACTTTTTTAATTTATCTTTAATTATTTAATTAAACAATTTATATCTGTAGATCAAGATTGATATCTATTAACATATTATGACTATTTACATAAGAATGTTAACGTAGTTTTGACTAATCTTTTCGTGCATGATTTTTCTTGTATAGTCTAATCATTTTATCATACAATATTTTGATTGAATATAAAGCATGAAAATAATGCCAACTTTATTTTAATCCAGTCATATTAGTTAGTCAATTCTATTTATGAATCTTATTTATTAATTGATTATTTCTTTCTTGTTTATTGCTTAGATTTGTTATTTTAGACCAATGATTTTAGTTTAGTTAATCACTTCTTAATTAATTATTCAATTTGTTAGATTATATAATATAATGACAATTATTTTTAGTATTTATTGTTTTCGTAGAAACGATACTTGTATTTATTTTATTATACTATAAGACATTTGCCTAATTGATCTTTAGTGTTGTTTAAAAATCATACATCAATAATTGACATCCAAAATAGAAAAGAGAATAAAAGATAACCCAGGTAGATAAAATATCCAATTGTCAACAATCAAAGGACGAGCGAGATTGTTACCATAGTCATCTGAAAGAGCAAATCAAGTTTGGAGAAGAGATTAGCAGCCAACTGCAGAGAAAAGAGAAGAGGAGAAGCAAACCAAATGGAAAGCGAGGAATGAAGCGAGTCAGTCGCTAACGGTGAAGAGGAAAAACAAAATTATAAATGAAAAAACGTTATCTTGATTTTAAAAATCCATTGCCGCAACGTAAAAAAATACAAAATTTGTAATTATTTTTTTATTTTTAAAAACAAAAAATCACAGTAAGAAAGAACAAAACAAACATGTTTTAATAATTTATATTTCTTTCTTTTCCAAAGATCACAACAAAAAATATAGAAACAAAACCTTGTTTTTCTTGTTGATAAACTTAAAATAAAAAAGTATTAAATAAACGTATTTTAATAATATATTTCTTTTTTAAATTCACAAAAAATAAAAAAAGAAATAAGCAACCCTTAAAGAAGTTGTTTTTTATAATTGTATTTACTATTAATTAAATATATTGATTAAACATAAAATGTTTGTAAATTTGGTTATTATTATAAATAATATGTTAATAAATAAATTTTACTTTACAAACATAATTATTTATTATAATAAAAATATAATAAAATATTTATTAACAAATATTATATAAGAGATTAAAATAAAACAAATATTTTATTTTTAATATTAATAATTTAATTGCAATTATTAATAATGAAATAAAATTTGGATAAAATAAATTAAAAATTACAATAAAAATAAAATAAAATCAAGTGAAGTGGCCGCGTTACGATCGGTGTCGCCCAAAGCACCACTGCTGTTTAATATAAACGCTCGTCGGAGGTTCATCGTGGATAATTCCGAGCGACGTCAGTCAGCAAAAGCGGAGAAGTGTAGCTGAAGGTTTTCAAGGCTTGATTACGCCGTTGAATCGCATGGCGTTCGGAAAATGGACCTCTGCTCTTTACAAACTGCAAAGCTTTAGACTTTTATTAACGGATTAACTGAACGCAGGTGGTTGGAGGTTTTGGCCTATAGAATGCAAAATTTGAAGATTAGAAGTTTCATTCGGGGTTGTGCTAGTTCAATCTCTAGAAGCAACGCTCTATTCAGTTTACTCTTCAAACTCTCAGCTCGTCCAATGCCTAACGTCAATCCTTTAGTTGTTGGCCGGCGTCGTTTTTCCGGATACGCGGTGGAGCAGTTCTCGGATGATGAGTATGAGATCGACTTCGAGAGCCATAAGGTTTTTGCTTCACTCACTCGCCTTTGTAATGTGATTAGTAGGTGTGTTTCTTTTTTTTTTTTTGTCTTAAGACAAGAATTGTGTGGATGATGATGTTGTGTTAGGCATCTTCTTCGGTGGCTAATATTGATGAATGGAAATGGAAGCTAAGCATGTTGCTGCGAAATGAGACTGACCAGGAGATTGTGTCTAGAGATAGAAGAGACAGGAGGGACTATGAACAGATATCCAATCTTGCAAAAAGGATGGGACTTTATAGGTAAGTTCTGAATTGAGATTTTGTCTTTTCTTTTTTCTTTTTCAGCTGATCCCATTTCTGTTTCCTTTTTTTATTTTATACATTGTTGTGGCTTAGTGAATTGTATGGAAAAGTGGTAGTTGCGAGCAAGATTCCACTTCCTAACTACAGACCAGACTTGGATGACAAGCGGCCGCAAAGGGAGGTATAATTTATATTCATTTCCATGTTGGTAGTTTTATCGTAGGAATGGTGTTGCTGCGGAGATTCTAAATTTAATTGAATTTTCGCAGGTGGTTATACCGTTAAGTTTGCAAAGGAGGGTAGAGGGTTTGCTTCAAGAGTATCTTGATAGGGTACAGTTAAATTCTGGTAGAGATGGTCATAGCTCAAATGATGCTAAGTCTACTGCTGTGGTTGAAGACGCCAGTGTGGATGAGAACCCAGACTATTTTCTTGATGGTTCTGTTATGGAAAAAGTTCTTCAGAGAAGGAGTTTGCAAATGCGTAACACACAGAGATCCTGGCAGGTGTTGTGATTTTTTTCGCTTAATTTATCAAGAGACGTGAAATTAACGTCTTAGTTTCAAATAACTTGACTATGGTCTTTTCACAATACTGGTCATGCCAATAAATGGTTGGGAAACATAATTGCCAAGGCATCCTAGGAAAGTCAGTATGCCAGGGCCCTTCTAGGTTCAGTTTAGGGACCTTTCTCTTTTAGTCATGCTGGGATTTCCTTTGGAGTTTGCGTTGGTTCTGTTGCGGGAGCCTTGTTTAAGATGGTTGTTTTGAGCCTTCTTTTCATTCCATGTACTGGCTGTTTGATCTCCCGTCGGATAATATCTTTGAGGCAGACAAAAAAAACTGATAACATGAATGCAGAAACATAAAATCATCACTAATCTTTCTTTCTAAATGTGTTATCATCTCTAATTTGCAGGAATCACCTGAAGGCAGGAAGATGATGGACTTTCGAAAATCTCTACCAGCATTCAAGGAAAAGGAAAGGCTGCTTCAAGCAATTGCAAGAAACCAGGTTGGGCTGCTTCAATTTTAGTGCTTTCTTATATAAAAAGATTTTTATCAGATTTTAGGTGAATTTGACAAATGCTCTTTTCTTGTTCACTTCCTGGCTTCATGGCCATGCATGACAATTATGAGTTTTAGCATTCAATGCACTTACTTTTTTTTTTTGGTCACCTGTTCGTTCAACTGCTGTATTCATTTGAGTGATAGACACACATTGGATTATCCATGTGCTAACTGGCGGTGAACACAGCTTGGAACTTGCGAAATCAATAAGGTTTTTAGTTTAAAATTAGATGTTGGAATATTGGGTAAATCTTTCTCTCCTATTATTTTTCAGCAATTAAGAGCTAAAAGTTAGACCAGAGTGTAGTACTGGACTTAGAGAGGAGAAGAGAGGGAAGGGAATAAGCATACGTATTTGTTATACATGTTCTCAAATGAAGATCACAGTGTACGTGATAGAATGTGTCCCTCAAAACCTTCTGATTTGTATGAATAGGCGGCTATTTAACCTCCTCGATGTTGTTTGTTATTTTGTTGTGTTTCTAGGTCATAGTGATATCAGGTGAGACTGGATGTGGGAAAACCACTCAACTTCCTCAATACATATTGGAGTCAGAAATAGAATCTGGGCGTGGAGCGTTCTGTAGCATAATTTGCACACAGCCCCGAAGAATATCTGCTATGTCAGTTGCTGATAGGGTGTCAGTAGAGAAAGGAGAGCCTCTTGGTGAATCTGTGAGTATCTTTTCCCTCCAGAAACTAACGTATGCACACATAGTTTATCTGTTAAGCATTCATAATTTGGGTTAGAAAGCATTTTCTTTCTCAATGGCTTACTACAGCTGAAATCTTCTTAGGTTGGCTATAAAGTTAGATTAGAGGGTGTAAAAGGAAAAAACACTCATTTGCTCTTCTGCACCAGTGGAATATTACTTAGAAGGTTGCTTAGTGATCGCAACCTGGATGGTATAACCCATGTTTTTGTTGATGAAATTCATGAACGAGGAATGAATGAAGGTAATCTTCCTTAAAATCTCAATTTTCCAGGACTTCTACTAGGAGTTGTCTAGCTAAATTTGTCACTCTCTTATTGATGATAGAATTCTTATTGAACTAAATTAATTGTACTCTTATATATGACAGACTTCCTATTGATTGTGCTAAAGGATCTACTTACACGTCGCCGGGACTTGAGATTGATCTTAATGAGTGCTACTTTGAACGCAGAACTTTTTTCTAATTATTTTGGAGGAGCACCAAAAATTCATATTCCTGTAAGCTGAATAGTGGATTTGCTTTTGCACCTTTATTTACTGTCTTTAAATGGGCAGGAGATATAAATATTACATTTCATGTTCTTTTAGCTCTTTGAAGCTTTCCTTTAGGGTTGCTTTATGTGGAAAAATGCTGTACTTAACACATCTGTATGTTATTCAGGGCTTCACATACCCAGTGAGGGAACATTTTTTGGAAGATGTATTGGAAATAACTGGTTACAAATTGAGTTCTTTCAATCAAATTGATGACTATGGCCAAGACAAGATGTGGAAGACGCAGAAGCAACTTGCACCACGGAAAAAGAAAAATCAGATCACCACTCTTGTTGAGGTACAGAACTACATCTACAACTTCCTTTGGATTATGACTTTTGGAGCACGCAGAGTACAAGTTTGATGTTTACTGCTTCGTGATTTGTGATAGTCTACTACATATGTTTAAATACTTTGTGGAAGTATGATTTCCTTTTTCCATTCTTTTGCAATGATCCTGTTATGTCATTCTATGGGTGGTCGTGGTTATTGGTAAATCTTTGCTGTAAAACACACTATTTTCTCCCAAATTTGTCCTTCCCGACCCTATTGAAAAGAACATGACTTGTCCTTATTTCTGTATGGATTATTTCCTTATTGGCTGTGTTATTCAGCATTCACTCTGAAGCTCTGAGTAGATTCTGTTGATTTTCTTTCTATTAGGATGCTCTTAACAAGTCAAGTTTTGAAAATTATAGCGCCAGGACACGTGAATCTCTAGCATGCTGGATTCCTGATTGCATGGGATTCAATCTTATTGAGGCAGTACTATGCCATATATGTCGGAAGGAGCGATCTGGTGCTGTCTTAGTATTCATGACTGGCTGGGAGGATATTAGCTGTTTGAGAGATCAACTCAAAGCTCATCCTCTCCTAGGAGACCCCAACAGGGTCCTACTTCTAACTTGTCATGGTTCAATGGCTACATCTGAACAGGTAAGGTTGCTTTTACATGAAATCTTGTGAACATTGATTATTTCAGAGGTGATTTCCCAAAATATTGCTATTGCATCCTATATATTACGTATCTGTTATTGGTTTTTGCCAAGTCTCCTTGTGATTTGAAACATTTGTTGGACTGCTTAAAGATTTCCTTGTAGTTATTAGTTTCAGTTGTTGTATGATCGGATGGGAATAAGTTTTTGGATTTTTTTTGTTGATTTTGATATCTGGAGGCTGCTGCTTAGTTTCTGATCTGGGCTTACATGATGCTAGTCTGGTAGAGTGGGAATGGGTTTGTTGTTTGTATTTTCCAGATGTTGTGTTGCTATGGGCTTAAGTCAACGGTGTTAAGACAGAGCCCATGTTTCTCTTTTGGATGTAAAGTTTGGAATGTTTGGGAACCGGTAAGAAAATAGAATTCTATGGGTTTGTTTGATGGTGAGGAATATGATAAAATTAATATGCTTCTCTCCCCAAACCCCATCCCAGCCCCTCTACCTGTTGCCTCTTTGGTTATTGATGGTAAATTTTATTTGGTTCTCTTTGTAACCAAACCCTACCTTATGTGTGATGTATGGTTTATATTTTGGTTATGACTGGTTGTTACCTCCTGCATTCCAAACCACTCTGCAAATGTTTATCAGCATGCTTTGTGCTTCATTCTGGTTAAGCTTTCATCCCACAGTGTTCAATACCTTCTGCTTTTTCTGCAGAAACTCATATTTGATAAGCCTCATCCTAATATACGCAAGATAGTTCTTGCTACAAATATGGCAGAGGCAAGCATTACTATCAATGATATTGTATTTGTGATTGATTGTGGAAAAGCAAAAGAGACGACATATGACGCTTTAAATAATACACCTTGCCTGCTACCTTCTTGGATATCTCAAGCATCAGCTCGCCAAGTAAGTGCCTTCCTTTTGTAGTCTATAACATTAGTTGGATTAACTTTGAAGTTACATGTCAAAATCATGAGTCCAGTATCTAATCCAAACTTTTTATCTCGTTCTTTCTCCCCAAATAGAAAATGGAAAACATGCTTTCACTTATAGCATTTCTCAGGTCATGAAATATATCCATTTATTCAGTTTGTTTGGCTATTTCTTTCTTGTGTGTGCAAGAACCTTCATGCTTATCGGCTGAAATATTGCTCTGTAAACTGGAATTATATGTTATGAAATATCTATGGTTTAGCTAACTTTTGAACCTGCCTTTCGCTTTTTACCATCATTTTATTTTTAAAATTCCTTAATGTCCAATGTACTTCCTCTTTGGTTATGCTTGCTGTAGAGAAGAGGCAGAGCTGGCCGTGTGCAACCAGGAGAGTGCTATCACTTGTATCCAAAATGTGTTTATGAAGCTTTTGCTGAGTATCAACTCCCTGAACTTCTGAGAACTCCATTAAACTCTCTGTGCTTGCAAATAAAAAGTTTAGAGGTTGGAAGTATAGGTGAATTCTTGTCGGCTGCACTTCAGCCACCAGAGCCATTGGCTGTAAGTAATTGACATCATTTTCTTGAATCCAAAATATCATTGATGTTAGATGCATTTTCATTTGAAATGCATCAATCACTTATTACCTTTTTCCTTTCTTCCACTTTGTCTTTTCTCTCTTGCATTCCTCTTCTGCAAGTTGTTATGTTCTGCTACTGTTTTTCTTTTGTGGGGTGATGCATTTGAATATACGAAAGTAGTATGTTTAGAGGTGAACAATAATGTCACAAGTACAGGGAGTAGAATGGCGGCTCATAGCTTCTACTAGCACTATTGAGTATGGACAGAATGGGTATGTTTAATGTACATTCTGTTTCTTCCGTCATCCAGTGATCAATTTTAGCTCCCTAAAAATGCTGACTGCCTTACTATTCTGTGCAAGCAGAAACCATTTGATTGTATGAATATTTTTGTTTCTGATCAATTAGTCACTCTTAGGTTATGTTTGGTTGAACGTAAGGTTTTTAATGGAATAAAATAATTTATAATGGAATGGAATATAAATGAATGTAATATTAGAAAATTGTTGTTTGGGAGGGATGAAAGGGTTTATAATATAATATAGATATTGTTTGGAAGAAGGGTTCATAATGTTATATAGTGAAATGTTGTTTATTATTTTACATTCCATCCTAAACCTCCCAAATCGGAGGTAACTTATTTTTATTGTTTAGGATGGAATGAGATATAATGTGAAACCCTTCCCTTTTATCCTAATTCATTTCATTCCCTTATAAACCCTCCTCCCAAATGATAGAATAATATTTCATTCCATTATATTTCATTAATAACCGTCTAATCAAATATAACCTTAATTATTGTGTTGATATTGATACTTAACCAGTTCCGTAGCAAGGAGAGGAGGGCATGCATATCTAACACTTACAAAATCTGCATTCCACTAGCCTAGAGAATAATAGAGTACTTCCTTTTCAATACTAATATCAAGAAGCCTCTTTGATTTCATGGACTACATATTGGTACACCTTCAAGTGACTGATCCTATCATTACGGTAGCTGTTATCTAATGTTAATCGTGCAATTGTGGACGGTTATCTCTTCCTTGCAACAGGTCTCGCTGAACTGCAAAAGGGTGTACATGACCAGAATTTTTACTAGGAAATGAGGATAATTACTCAGGGTTCATTGTTGTATTAGGTCATTCATGATTTGGTGCTGCAAATTTAAGATAGTCAACATTATATTGCACTTAGTCAACATTATATTGCACCACATATACATATCTTGCAGTCTTTCCTTCCGTTTCTTGATTTTCTCAGGCTGTTTGTTTTTTGCATGAAGATCTTCAATTATTAAAAAAATTGTTCAAGAAAGCCAAAATGACTGGAATTTGTGATATTCAACTCTGAAATCTTATGAATTTTGAGAAAATTGTCTTTTGGTAACTTTGGGAACTAAATAATATAAGAAACTTCTTTTCATATTTGGTCAATGAAAAAATAAAACTTGACATGATGCAAAACTGTTCTAAATTGATGTCAGGTTCAAAATGCAATCGAATTTTTGAAAATGATTGGGGCATTAGATGAAAGGGAGAACCTTACAAATCTTGGTAAGTTTGTCAATTCTTGTAGTAAATGTACTTCTGAAGATTTGAACACAGAAATTTACATTTTTGTACTTTGGGTTACTAAATTGTTCCTGTACTTATTTGTTCAATTGTTAATTAGGGAAGTATTTGTCGATGCTACCAGTAGATCCAAAGCTGGGCAAAATGCTGATTATGGGTGCTCTATTTCACTGTTTTGATCCTATATTGACAGTAGTTTCAGGGCTTAGTAGCAGAGATCCCTTCCTTCTGCCCCAGGACAAAAAAGATGTAAGTATGATGCATTCTGTATTTCCTTTCTCATTCTACTCTTTCTTGATTGACGTGTATATGAAATTGTAGATGTTGTATTCATAGTATCATTCCATGCATGAATGTATAAAGGTCCCAAGTATTATTCATTAATGGGATTTTAAATATCACGCAGTACTTGTAGCACCTGCATTCACTTCTAACCATACAAGTATCCTGCCTCCCCATCCTATTTTCTTTGACAAATAGTTAGAGAAGAGGATAAGCTTAGGTGTTAATTCAAGGGAACAGTATACATGAAAAGTAGGACTCAACATGTGAATTTAAGAAACTTGGTTGCCTCTAGGATATTCATTTTGCTATGTTCATGTGTCCATGTGCATAAATTATCTCTTCAAGGATTGTGAAAATTATGCCAGCTTGGTTGGCTTTGATGACTCCTCAATGATACTAAGATCAGACTTATCTCTTTCTTCTTTTTTTTCTTTATCCTCTTCCACAAAGATGGGGGATTTCATAATCTCAAGGGCTTCCTGTTACATGTATTTGGGCACAGTTATTAGCTATTAGTTGTGACAAATAGTAATGTTGACAGTAAATCCAATTAAGGTAATCTTTCTCCATTAATCAAGGGTATTGCTTTATCAGGCTTGTACCATGCGAAAGAAGGTTGATTCCCATTGACCATAAGATTGTCTCGATTTATGAAATGCTTCTTTCTTTTAAACTAAAAAGACATTGAGAAACTTGAGTTGCTATGCTCTGAAAGTGTTATATGCTTTTTGTAGCTATTAACACAATGGTAGAAATTTCTTTTTCTACTTCTTTAGTTAATCTTTATTATATGTTAGTTTTGTCCTTGAAACAACCTAATGCATCCATTTTGGCTTCAATCAGTTAATAAAACACAATTATATCACTTTAGTTTTCATAAATTGTCTTGGGAAAGAAATAACTGTTATAGTGCAGGAAAACATTTTCATGATGTTGAATTTCTTTTTGTCTGACAGATAAACTCTTTGACCAGCTTCATACTCGTACCCCATTTTTTACTAATTGACCATGCCACTGCTTTTACTTTGGAGTGAAATGATGTGACATCAGTTTTTATGAAGCTTAGCATGTTT
The DNA here is from genome assembly GCA_026413575.1 of Erythroxylum carthagenense. Lineage (NCBI taxonomy): Eukaryota > Viridiplantae > Streptophyta > Magnoliopsida > Malpighiales > Erythroxylaceae > Erythroxylum > Erythroxylum carthagenense. The sequence goes on along the minus strand of JANZLD010000005.1, from coordinate 17,340,694 downwards.
GTTAGGTTAGATTATTAGCTAATGCTTTCATTCATGGTTCAGTTAGCTGGTACTGCAAAGTCTAGGTTTTCTGCAAAAGACTACAGTGATCATATGGCTCTTGTTCGAGCTTACGAGGGATGGAAAGATGCAGAAAGAGAGGGATCAGCATATGAGTATTGTTGGCGGAATTTCTTGTCTGCTCAAACTTTGCAAGCCATCCACTCTCTTAGGAAACAGTTTAGCTACATTTTGAGAGATGCTGGCATAGTAGATGCAGATGCAGGATCCAACAACAGATTAAGTCATAACCAGTCATTGGTTCGTGCAATCATATGCTCGGGACTTTATCCTGGAATTGCCTCAGTAGTGGTTAAGTATCTCCATTTGAATTTGTACTTCTATTGGTTGATACCAAAATTAACCAGTTGACTTCTACTCCTTTCTTTTATATGTACAGCACAGAGAAACATCAATGTCTTTTAAGACAATGGATGATGGCCAAGTTCTATTGTATGCGGTGAGTGCTAACTGAAGTTGCCGAACTTGATTAAGTTTTTCAAACATGACTGACATAAATTTAACATCATAGATATCATTCATCTTTGAAAATATTTTTTCTAAAGGCTACAGAAATTCAATTCTGGTATTACTATTGGTTTATGTTTGCATTTGTTTTAAGTTTAGAACTATCATTACATATCACACTCATAATGGATGGTATGGAAATTGATGTGGTCATCAACATTGATACTCATGGAAATTTTGAATTTTTGGACTAAAATCCTACTAGTATCTTTCTTACTGAATGTTTGGCAGCTCGGATAGGAAGGATTCTTTGGTATTTTCTGCTAATACAAGGTTAAGGGATTTATATTGTCTTGTTACCTTTGATTTCTATCTTGATTTTATGTTCCTTTCCATAAATTCTTGGGTTTGAGTAATGCTTCTCTGGGTTAACTTGTTTGTTTCTCGATCAGAGAGTGTTCAGATTTTTCTGATTGATTGAGTACTGTTAGCTATGTTGTGCTTTTTTCCAGTTTCGCATATTTATACCTTCAACTGAGATATTGAAGCCAACTTTAGCAGATTTAGTATTTCTTTGTCTTGCTACTGATAGTTTTATGTTAAGTTGTATAGAACAATTACATGAATCATGATCAAGTTATAATGACATAAACTTGGTACAGCACTTTTATTCATGCTGCTGGCTTTAATATGATACTTCGTGAATGTTTTGTATAAACCTTTATGTTATACTTCTGCACCAGAATTCTGTGAATGCACGCTATCAGACAATTCCTTATCCATGGCTAGTCTTTGGTGAAAAAGTAAAGGTTAATACCGTGTTTATACGTGACTCCACTGGTGTATCTGATTCCATACTGATCCTTCTCGGTGGTGCTATTAGTTGTGGGTTACAGGTAATTTATTTTATGTTTGAGATATTTTCCTTCTACATGTACAATATTGGTTTTCTAAGCCAGTGGTCCATGTTTTTCTAGGCTGGGCATTTGAAGATGCTGGGAGGATACATTGATTTCTTCATGGATCATAGCTTGGCAGAGTGCTATTTAAAGCTTAAGGAAGAACTTGATAAACTTCTTGAGAAGAAGGTGAGTTGGAAAGACAGTTACTTGACTAGGAAGTTTAATAACGTGTTCTCTGTTGACTATGGATATATTTTCCACCATAAAATTGCTATTGAATTATTACAAAAGGTATCCCTTGCACTTTTAGTTCTACCTGTGATACCTTGTTTATTGATAATTAGGATGCTTGCTCTTGTTGAAATCTCTTTGTTGACAGAAAGACCTACTTCTACAATGAATAAATTGTTAGATAGCATAACCTGAGCATTGAGATAAATTTTCTTGACATGACAATTTGTTTGGTCATATACTGGCACTTGTAGTTTACTTAGTTTACTCCATAACCCTCTTCATAGTGTAAGTGTACTTGGTCGTTTCTACCGTGTGATGAATTCATTTTGCATTCCAATGAAATGAATACTATTTTCTTGAAGACAAGTTAGGTGAAGTGCAAAACTGTTAGGGGTAAAACGAATAAATTTAAAACTTGAAAGATTAGAGAAGAAAAGATAAGAAGAAACCAGAAGATACTGAAAGAGAGAATTTTATTGCTGCTTTGTTCAGCTTGTTATTTCCCCAACATAAATAGTCGTTACAACAATTAATGATAAAAGATTCCTTTAACTACTAGGCTATTGCCTTTACACCAATTCGTTATTCCAAATGCCCAAACAACATAGCATTACTAAAGTTGACTGAATACAAAGTCAATGATTCAACCTGAATGAAGAAGTAACAATATCCTGTTGTTAAGAGATTGGTATCACTATTGCAGTTCATAGAGAAGCTTCCAAGCGGCTTCTTTTGAAGAAGCTCCAGTCCATTGAACCAGAACTTGAGTAGCAGGTCTTACTAACCTCCTTTCTAATATAGCAATTGGAATCCTTTCCTCAAAGTGCAATTCAACAGAAGCATTGGAGAAGAGGCCATCGTTGAAGGAACATGCTTCTTCAACTGAGAAACATGGAAGACATCTTGGATGAGAGCTCCCTGTAGAAATTCTAATCTGTAGGCCACCTTGTCAATTCTGTCGACCACTTTAAAAGGATCATAGAATAGTGGTGACATCTTCTAATTAGTCCTCCTTGCTACTGAGACTTTGCGACTAAGAGAGTTTCTACCAAGGAAAGCTCAATCCCAAGCTGCACAATTTAATAAAGACAAGTTCTCCAGTTTGATATTCTCGATCACCCTTGTTAGCCTGCAGTTGCATTTTCTTTTGAGCTCTTTGCAAGTGGAATTGCATATCTACTGTTAGGGATGCTAGCCTGACTCGGCCCAACTCGACTTGGTCCTAGTTGGCTGGGCTACGGTACGGGCCGAGTCACAAGCCAAGACTGCTTGGCCCGAAGGGAAGGTAAAAAATGTATTCTTTTCAAATTTTTTAAACAAAAGTATAAATCGGCAGGGCTGGCCTAGCCACCCTTGCCACGGACCTGCCTGAGCCTAGCCCGGCTCATTGCTATCCCTATCTACTGTCTGTATTTTTGAATCTTTGGCAAATTAAGGTGCATGTATTGGGGATAACGTCAGAGTACCTTAAAGTGAGACATGTTGCAAGCTATGTGATATTTGGTATTGTACCAACATTTAGCCAAAGGAAGCCTTTAATTTCATTTTGTAGTGTAGCCTGCTATCATGCACATGAGGTCTCAATAGTCCTGTCTAGATCCTTTTGATGACTTGTTTGGGGATGTTATGCAGAAGATATTTGGAGTCCTACATCTTGCAATTTATAGAATCCTTGCTAGAATGCACTTAGGAAAATAGGATCACGAGCGTTGATGATTGATTTTAGCATGCCCTGTAACTTTAAGACATGAGTGAGAAAAGCTTGAGGAGCCACCTTTGTTGTGTATGGGTGTTTGAAGGCCACAAATATAGCATATTTATTGAACCTACCAATCACCATCGACATTAAAGATTGTCCATTTGATTTGGCAAGCCATCTATGAAGCCCGTATTGTGTCTACCATTGCCTTGGAATTGGAAGAGGTTGAAGGAGACGGAAGTCTCATATTTGTTACATTGACAAGTTTCGCATTGCCTCACATGATTCACATCCTTTTGAGTGAGGCCAACACTCCAGAGCGCTTGCCACTAGGCTTCTCATGCATGAGTGAGGCCAACACTCCAGAGCGCCTGCCACTAGGCTTCTCATGCTTGATGGTCACCAACTTAGCTCTAAGCTCGTGATAAAATTCCACTACCGCTCTGCTCTTCCATTTTAGGATGCCCTGCCGCCACTGCTAAGTATTTGATTGTAGAACTCTTTGAAATAGTTGAGATATAAGATTATTGATGAGAAAGTCCTCCCAACTGCACTTGTGAGAGTACCATTGTGAATGACTCCAAGCTAGGCACCCTTGAAAGAGAATCAGTTGCTATTCTTTTTTCCTTTCTTATAAGCTATCTCAAAGTCATATCCTAATAGCTTAGGTAACCAAGCCTGTTGAGATGGGGTGCTAATCCTTTGTTCAAGCAAGTATTTGAGGCTTTTGTTGTCTGTCCTGATAACAGATGGTCTCCCATTTAAAAAATGATGCCAATACTTCATTGCCATGAGTACTGCCAGAAATTCCTTCTCATAAGTATTCGTTGCTTGGTGCTTAGTGCTTGGATGATAAGGATTTGCTCACATAAGCAAGAGGGTGATTGTCCTGCTTTAAGACAACTCACAATCAGGAAGGGCTAAGACAGGAGCCTAAGTCAAAACTACTTTGAGATCTTAGAAAGCCGTTTCGACTCTCTTATTCCAGCAAAAAGCATCCTTTTTCAATAGTTCAGTAAGAGGTTTACACACCTCTTATATACTTAAAAGGCCTAAGAATCCTCTCAGCTTCTTGATGTTCTTAGTTGTAGGCCACTTCTGAACATTTTCCACTTTTTCTTGGATTTGTGGCAGCTCGCTGGATAGTTATCAAATGGCTCAAGTACTCACTCTTGTTAGTTCCAAAGCTGCATTTACTAGTTTTGACCCTTAAACTTATGTTGCTGAAGAACTCCAAAGCCACCTTGATGTTTAAGATGATCTGCAAAATAACGACTATATACAAGGATGTCATCAAAGAAAATCAAAATAATTCTCAAATATTGCCGATATATATCATTCATTAGGGTTTGGAAAGTAAAGGAAGCATTAGCAAGATCAAAGGGCATTACTTAGAACTCATAATGCCCTTCATGCATTCTGAATGTTATTTTTGGAATATCAGGGCAGAACATTATGATTTGATGGTATCTGGATTGTAAATCCAATTGTTAATGGTGCATTGATTGAGCTGTTTGTAATATTTATAAAGCCCCTAAGTACTGTCTTTCTTCTTTACCAACTAAAGGAGAAGAGAAAGGACTACTGTTCTGTTGCATTACTCCTTGTTTAAGCAATTCTTGGACTCGTCCCTCTATAGACCTTTTTGAGCTCTGGCATATTTATGAAGTCAAATGTTAACAACTTCAGTACCCTCATTAAGCAGTATTTGATGGTCCTAACTTCTGTGAGGAGGTAATTGAGTGGATTCTACAAAAAGATCACTAAATACAGCTAGTAATCCACTCAATTCAAATTGCACTTCCTGAAGCTGAGAAGTGTCTATTGCTAGTTCCTGGAAATGATGCTCCTGATAGAGGTGGAAATGATGCATGCATGAAGAAGATGATAGAAAGACGTAGCAGAAATAAAAAAAGAAGACGACGTAGTATGGGGAGTAGTTGTTAGTAGCTAAATGAATTTATAGGATAGCGCCAAGTGTACAAATGTGTTTGGATGAATAGTAATGGTTGTGTTCATCGTTGATATAGCTGTTGGTTGGAAGGAAGAGGGGAACGAATCAACTGTAATTGTTCCTCTCTCAATAATCAGACCTCTCTCTCTTGTTTAGTTTCTTCTTCTCTCTATTATGTTCTTTCTTTACTAAACCGAATTCCTAAAATCCCAAATTAGATTACCAATAATTACTTGCATCAAAGTGGTATCAGAGCTCTTTCTAGCCAAAGCTATCGTTGTGAAATGGCAGAAGGCACGAGGGGTCAAGAATGGAGGTGCATGAAGGAAGGATTGCGTAACCAGATGCATGAGTTGGAAACCAGACATGAAAGAAGTATGCAGGAGTTGAAAGGATGGATTACCCAACTATTCCAAGCTGAAAGCAGTGAGCATGGAATGTGAGGGAATCCAAGGGTACTAGATAATGGAGGTAGTGACGGTTGTTATGGAGGCCGATATACCATTCCTACAAGATTGAGTTTCCGGTGTTTAAAGGAGAGCATTTAAGGGTGTGGGTGTTCAAGTGTGAATAATTTTTTTCACTTGATCATACACTAGCCGATTTAAAGGTGGGATTAGCCACCATGTATTTGGAAGGGGAGGCGCTTGCATGGCATGAATTGCATATGAGAAATCGAATGACTTGCAAGAACGGTTTGGAGACTTAGCTTTTGAAGACCTGATCGGAGAACTGAAGGAATTGAAACAGAGAGGCTCAGTGAAGGAATATTGCGCAGAATTTGATATGTTGTCGCAAAAATTGGTGATGCTAGAGCCTTACTTAGTATGTTTTTGAAAGGACTAAAGGTGGAAATAGAATATTTAGTCAAATTGTGGAATCCTCACTCCCTTCAGCAGGCTTATGATTTGGCCAGAAAACATGAGATGGTGGTGCGGCATTGCGGAGCAGGGGGATCAGTTCATACACAAGGGTCATCATACGGTGGAAATTATACTCATGTACAAAAACCGGAAGGCTTACTACCAACGCCGATAAAAGGCACCCAAAAGACGGATAGGGACGTCAAGCGAACAAAAACGACATCAGGCAAATACTTGGATGAGCGTCGGGCTAAAGGCTTATGCTTCTGGTGTGATGAGAAATATGTTCAGGATCGTCGATGCAAAAAATGATTGTTGCATATGTATGTGGTGGAGGATGACTTGGACGAGGTTGAGGAGTCACCAACAAAAGAAGAAGTAGAGTTGCCGAACATTTCCTTACAACTATGTTTGGCGCATTTATAGCTAAATTCCAACAAATCAAGGTGAAAGGTATCTTGAATGGTTCGGTTATACATATTTTGGTTGACGGTGGGAGTGTTCATAATTTTGTCGGTACCAAAGTTATACATCGTTTAGGATGGAAATTGGAGGAGGTACCTGAGCTGCCGATTGTAGTAGGAAGGGGATTGAAGTTGCGATGCAATCACATTTGCCAGAATTTACAGTGGCAAATAGGTGGCAGAGAGTTTTCAACTGATGCTTTAGTTATTGACATTTGGGGAACAGATATGGTTTTAGGTATACAGTGGTTATCCCGGTTAGATGACATTGTCTTTAACTATCAAAAAGGGACGATGAAATTTTGTTGGGGTGGAAAAGAATAGAGCTCTGCAGTGTCAGACAAAAAGTTCTACCAATACCAGACAAAAATTTGGCAAAAATGTGGAGCATCCGAGATGTAGTCTATTGTTTTATGATCATTCCTTAGATTGTCAAGCCGAAGTATGATGGTTTTCCACAAGAGTTGAGGTCGTCGAAGGTGGAAGCATATGTTGAAGAGGCTCCATCAATTTTTCGTGAACAATTGCAGGAGTTACTCAAACAATTTGAGACAATGTTTGAGGAGCCTAAAGGTTTATCTCCTTCTCGATTTCATGATGACCGAATCCCGTTAAAGGAGGGAACCGAAGCTGTGAACCTTTGACCTTATAGGTATGTGGGGAGTTAAGAAGAATGTGGTGGAAGATTTGGTGTCTGATATGTTAAAACAAGGAATAATTCGGGAAAGTGTTAGTTCTTTCTCTGCTCCAGTCATCTTGATCAAGAAAAAAGATGGATCATGGACATTTTGCGTTGATTACCGTTATCTCAGTCAATGCACAATTAAGAATAAATTGCCTATACCATTAGTTGATGATTTATTTGATGAATTACATGGGGCGTGTTGCTTCTCCAAGCTAGATTTAAGAGCCGGCTATCATCAAATAATGGTGCAAGCGGATGATATTTACAAAACAGCCTTTCGGACTCATAATGGGCATTACGAATTTCTCGTAATGTCGTTCGGACTGACGAATGCTCCGATAACTTTCCAGAGCCCGATGAACCAGGTTTTTAAATCTTACTGACGATGGTTTGTCTTAGTCTTTTTTGATGATATTTTGATATACAACTCTTCATTTGAGTTGCATCTTGGACACTTACTTTTGGTGTTAGCAATTCTGGCTGATCAACAACTATTTGTTAAACTATCTAAGTGTTCGTTTGGAGTGGATCGGGTGGAATAATTGGGTCACATTATTAGTGGCCAGTTTAAACCAACCCGTAGACAGTGAGTACATTGTTGAAGTGGCCACAGTGGACAACCGTTCGACAGCTTAGAGGTTTTTGGGGTTTGTGTGGTTATTACCGACAGTTTGTTCATGGATATGGCCAACTAAGTAAACCTCGACCAATCTCTTGAAGAAAGACACGTTTGTTTGGACAGAGGAGGCAACTCTCGCTTTTCTGGCATTGAAGAATGCTATGACTACTGCACCGGTGCTGGCCTTACCAGATTTTCAGAAGAATTTTGTTGTCGAGGCAGATGCTAGTGGGGACGGTATTGGCGCAGTGTTGAGGCAGGAGAATCACCCAATTGCTTTTGTTAGTAAATCACTATCTACTCGTTACAAGCATCTTTCTGTTTACGAAAAAGAATTCTTGATGATTGTCATGGTAGTGAAACAGTGGTCTCACTATCTTATGGGGCAGCATTTCTTGATTCAGACGGATCATCACAGCCTGAAGTATCTGTTGGATCAGCGGATTACTACTCCTTTCCAGCAAACTTGGTTACCGAAGCTTTTGGGATTTGATTTTTCAATTAAATATAAGAAAGGTGCCGCCAATTTTGCAGCTGATTTTTTGTCACGCGTTAGTAGTTCGAAGCTCTTTACACTGTCTATCTCTCATGTACAGACTAAGTTGCTATCTGAAATCAAAGACAGTTGGAATCAAAATCCTGTTCTTCGGCAATTGTTGCAACAGATTCAGCATGGTGAATATAAAGGTTCGATTTATTCCTGGACCGATAATCTTTTACGTTGGAAAGGATAGTTGGTGGTGGGAAAATCACCTAGTCTACATCGGAAAATTATTGAATGTTCACATTCCTCTACTTACGGGGGTCATTCTTGGTGGTTGGGAACTTATAAAAGGGTCAACTTTTTTTTTGGCGCAGGTTATAGGGGGATGTTTGCAAGTTTGTTTGTAAGTGTGAGGTGTGTGAGAAAAATAAATATGAGCTGGTGGCTTCACCAGGGTTACTCCAACCTTTACCTATCCCGCAGCAGTTGTGGACGGATATTAGCATGGATTTCATTGAGGGTCTTTCGTTGTCGGATTGGTTCTCGGTGATTCTTGCGATAGTCGACAGACTGAGCAAATATGCTCACTTTTTACCTCTACGTCATCCTTATACTTCGAAGAAGGTTGCCAAGGTCTTCATGGATACAATGTGTAAACTACATGGAATGCCTCATACGATCATCAATGATCGTGACACTGTTTTTACCAGTCATTTTTGGAGAGAAATATTTGCTCTTCAAGGTGTGAAGTTGCATTTCTCCATGGCCTATGATCCTCAAACTAATGGCCAGACAGAGGTCTTGAATCGAACATTGGAGACGTACTTACGGTGCATGACGTCGGATTGTCCGGCTAATTGGAGTAGGTGGATGTCACTGGTGGAATGGTGGTATAATACCATCTTCCATTCGTCCATTAATAGGACACTTTTCCAGGTTGTTTACGGTTTTCCTCCTCCTGTATATAATTCGTACATGGCAGTTGATTCATCGGTTTTGGCAGTGGATCAGCTGATGTTGGACCGGGAGGCTATGGTGAATGTGCTTCGGTTTCATTTGCATCGAGCTCAACATCGCATGGAATGTATCTTTGAAGTAGATGATTGGGTCTATTTGAAACTTTGGCCCTATCGTCAACATAGTGTTCAACATCGGAGCTCCTAGAAGCTCTCTCCTCTGTTTTATGGACCGTTTCGAATTCTGGCAAAGGTGGGGTTTGTTGCCTATACGTTGGACCTGCCAGCTGATTGTCAGCTTCATCCTACTTTTCATGTATCTCAGTTGAAGCGCTGGGTTTCTGATACGGTACCTGTCTCACCACACTTACCTTCTTTGTTTTCTGGAATTCGTATACTGGTGGCTGTTTTAGACCGTCTTTTGGTCGAGATATAATTGACCAGCTGTTCAGATTTTGGTCCAATGGTCATCATGTCGTGATCCGGATGTCTCCTAGGAATTTTTGTATGATATCCAGCAACGTTTTCCTGACTTCAACCTTGTGGACAAGGTTCTCGAGCAGGAAGGAATTGATAGAGGTGGAAATGATGCATGAAGAAGATGATAGAAAGGACGTGGCAGAAACAAAAAAAGGAGACGATGTAGTATAGGGAGTAGTTGTTAGTAGCTAAACGCATGTATAGGATAGTGCCAAGTGTACATATGTGATTGGATGAATACTATGGTTGTGTTCATCGTTGATATAGCTGTTGGTTGGAAGGAAGAGGGGAACAAAACAACTGTAATTGTTTCTCTCTCAATAATCAAACTTCTCTCTCTTGTTCAGTTTCTTCTTCTCTCTATTCTCTTCTTTCTTTACTAAACCGGATCCCTAAAATCCCAAATTAGATTGCCAATAATTACTTGCACCACTCCATTGGATAATGAAGTTGCAGGATACAAACTTGGCTTGTAACCTAGGGTTTGGTAAGCAACTTCTCAAACTTCTTGCCGGTGATCAGCTTTGAATTTCCTATAAAACCTCCAGTCAATAACACACTGTCCATTTGAAGATAACATGATTTTTCTATCAAAACTGCAAAGCACCTCATCTAAGATAGACAACCACTTCACCCCTAAAACCATACGAAACCCCCTAGGTAATACTAGAACATCTGTAGCAAACTCAATTCCTTGGAAATTCCACTTGATTGCACAATTTAGAACATGACAGATGAGAGTCACCTCCCACTGTCATCCTAATATCTTGGACATCCTGCAGCTTATAGTTGCCTTTCTGCATTAATGGTAAGTCCACAAATTTGTGGATATTTCCATTGTCTACGAGGATGTGAATGGGTTTTCCTCTATGCAAGCCTATAACTCTCATATGCCTAAAATCAACAGTTGCGACTCATGTCATACCCTGTAAAGAAATCTTTGGTTGGTCTGTGGATGTAGGTTCCTGTTGAACCATGGAGCTCTCCCCATTCTCCTCCTGACGTTCTTTTCCCTTGTCATCTACAACAAACAAATTTTACTTCTTTTTTTAAACATTTGTGGCCAGGGAAGAACTTCTCATCACACCAGAGGCAAATTCCCTTTGCCCTTTTATCCTCAAATTCTCTGCTACTTTGCTGTCTATGTTGCTTTTATATGGGTTTGTGTGTAGGACATTAGTTTTGGTAGGGATACTTGCTAAGTGAGTGGCAGTGGGAATAAAAGGAGTACTAGCTGTGGAAGGTGATGGTATGAGTTGTTTAGATGATTTTGGTTTGGAGAAGAACCTATAGCAGCTGTAGCTTACTTTTCTTAGCAAGAACATAAGCTTGCTGGATTGATTTTGGATTCAATAATTCCACAGGAAGTTCCGTCTCAGGCCTCAGTCCTTCAAGGAAAAACCCTATCAAATAAGATTTAGGAATTTGAGGTTATTGGAATACATATCAAAGAGGGCATAATACTCTTTCGCTGAATGATCTTCCTCAGCTCTTTGAAATCTCCAAGAGGATCCTTAAAAGCCTTCTCTCCAAATCATTGAATTAATGCTACAATGTAGTCGCCCCAACTAGGATCTTCTATCATCAATCGATGCTCCAAGTACAGCACGTGCCATTTCAGGGTGATTCCCTCCAGATAAATAGTTGCTACTTTCACTTCTGAGTTCTGGATGTGTTTTATGTATGGGGAAAAATTGCTCAGCCTTGTAAATCCATCTTCAAACACTGCTTCCATCGAACACAGGGAATTCCACCTCGCTGAATATGTATCGATGATCCTTGATTCAGTTGGGTTCCTTCTGGCTCACTGGTCACAATTTCAGACGTAGTGGATTAGGAGTTGCATCTGTAATTATTGATGGAAAAGTTCTTTAAGTTCATTAACTTCATTGCCTTGCTTAGCTTGAGTATCTTGCAACTTTTTAATTCTTCTGCATCTCACTGCGAAACTCTTTCATCTGAGTTTGCAACATCTCTTCCATCTGTCGGAACTTTGGTTCCCAAGTACCTTCGGCCAGCCATCTCCATGTTCACCAATCTATCAGGTGAATACATGAAAATTAGCTAATATCAATGTGGGTTAAATGAAGAAATTGAAAATTTGGAAGGTTAGGGAAGGGAAGAGAAGGAAAAATCAGAAGAAACTCAGTGAGAACATTTTGTAATTGCGATTCTATTCAGTTTGTTATTTCCCCAGTACATATAACAACTAACGGTAAAGATTCTTTTAACTACTAGGCTATTGCCTTTACATCAATTTTTATTCCAAATGCCTAAACGACATAGTATTACTGAAGTTGACCACTGAACCCAAAGGTAACGATTCAACCAAATCAAACATAAGAAAAATACTGCAGAATTGGGTTTCAAAATTAAGAGTTATGCTGCGGGCTTATGTATCAAAGAACAGTATGATATGTTGCATGCCATTCCTGCCAAAATTGTCTCTGTGCTTGAAGTCCTCTATTTGTGTGGATCCTATAGATGCGTTCAAAACTTGCTTAATGTTTTTCCTTGGAGTTTGGTTGTTGAAAGAATCTGGAATAACAAGTATATATCCAAAGCTTCATTAGTACTGAATTTTTTAGCTATATTCCTGTCCAACACCTATCAACATATGTTTCTTAAAATTTTGTCTCTATCAACCATCTAATGTTTAGGACATTGCAATAGGAATTCTGTTGTGATTTTTTTAACTTACTGGGGGGATTTTATACAGTATTCCATTCCTCAACCTTTTCCTTGAACTTGAACAATTTTACGTCCTTACACTTTTTCCTTGCATTTATTTGTCCCTCAAGATAGATAAAGGCTGACTACAATGCTCTTTAATCCACCTTTTCTTGTCAAAGTATAAAATCTTGCCATTTAAATTACCACTTGGCATATCCAGCCTCAATACTCTATTATTGTTTATAGTTATAAAAATCAAAGAATTTGCTTAATTAGTCTTGACTGTTAAAAGGCCTTTCCATATTGCAGCTTCAAGATCCTACTCTTGATATTCACAATGAAGGAAAGTACCTCATACTTGCTGTTCAGGAGCTGGTATCAGGTGATCAATGTGAAGGTAGGTTTGTATTTGGACGTGAGAGCAGGAAGCCCAAGGAGCCTAGTGATAGCAGATTTACGAAAGATGGAACAAATCCGAAGAGCTTGCTACAGACACTTTTGATGAGAGCTGGGCACTCCCCTCCAAAATACAAAACAAAGCACCTGAAGACAAATGAGTTTCGAGCTCTGGTAGAATTCAAGGGAATGCAGTTTGTTGGGAAACCAAAGAAAAACAAGCAGCTTGCTGAGAGGGATGCTGCAATTGAGGCACTGGCCTGGTTGACTCATACGTCTAGAAATGATCAAAATGATCATGATGACTACCATGTTGATGTGACAGACAACATGTTAAAACTTCTGGGGAAACGTCGAAGATCAAAACGCCCCTCTAGTTGATGATGCATTCTGTTTTATGGCCATCCTCCTGAGTGCTGATTTGACAACTAACAGAGGAACTGGAGCTTACTTAAAATTGTTACCTTACAGATCCCTTCTTGAGTGAATGTGATACAGCCTGAAATAGGAGTCATCTAACTACAGTTTCCTTTGGAAGGGAAGCTCTGGTGGAAATTTCTTGAACTGTAAAATTCAGAAAGAATGATAAATTTGATTAACAAATAGGTCACGGGCTAAGTAGGCGATAACAGGAAACAGTGAATTCTCTTCATCGTGATTCGTGATAGGAATAGCTCCTTGTGGAGTTTAGCCTTTCCTCTCATTGTTATGCAAGTCAACACAGAGAGTTGTTTAAAGCAAGATTGATGCAGGTGTGGCAATCCTGTATTTGCATTCTGCATGATAACTTCGAGGAAATGATCTTCAAGGTATGGATGACTCGATGCTTTAAAGCCTTGGTCCAACAGCAACTTCTGCTTCTTATTGCACTGACCTCATTCAATCCTTTATGTGCCCTTTCTAATAGGCCATTAATTAGTATAGGTTTCTCACACATTTATTTACATGTATTGTTATGCCCTTACAATTTTTAAGAAGAAAATGGATAAATTGTGTATAACCTTTGGTTGGTTATTTCTGCGTTCTCATGTAGAAGAAATGTATGGCAATGGCTCAAATGGGAATGCACAGGTCTTGTACAATTTTGCTGGACCATAAAGGTCACAATATCAAATGTATGGCAATGGCTCAAATGGGAATGCACAGGTCTTGTACAATTTTGCTGGACCATAAAGGTCACAATATCACTGCCATCTATAAATTTTGTCATTGTGTTGTTTTGTTTCTGTTTAATTCAATCTATTTTGCTTTTGGAAGTTGCTTGTCTTCCTTAGCCAGGCTTGAGCTCAGAATAGCCGAGAGCAAAAAATATAATCTTCGTCACTGGAATATGTTTGCTTGCAGTAATTGTAGCTTGTTGGGGGAATCTATGATTGCATCTTTTGATGACCTTATAGAACCGAGGGCTAAGCGGACAAATTTGTATAGATTTTCGCTCATGGGTGAGGTATTGCTCACTTCTTCATTGATACTATTCATATTCACAAACTCTCACGTTTATATCAATAACAACAATAGACAAAGACAAATACGTAAACAAATAACTATGGCAAACAAAAATAAAAATAATTAAATAAATAAACAAACAAGAAAAAGTATAAATAAATATATAAAACAAAGAAAAATAAATGAAATAACTAGAGAAACAATTCTAACAAATTAAAAGTTCATTTGCTTTCTAAGCCTTTGCTTAGATCCTATTCTCACCTTCCTATCCTAGTTGATATTCAGGAGTTAAGATAAAGGGACTGGCAATGACCCATTTAACATATTTTGTGAGAAGGAAACTAATCTGTCGATTACTTGACAAAAGTAAGGTCCTCATGTGATTCAGCTTGGAATCTTTGGCATGAACCTGCCCTCCGTCTTAGAAACATTTTGCTTGGTGATATGAGTGCTGTTGTTTTTTGTCGGAGTTAGTTGCGTGTTTTAGCTCATCCAATGTACCAAAAAAAAAAAGACACAAGAATCAAAGTAAAAAATTCAAAAGACTTATGAAAAGAGAAAGACTTATTTATGTAAGGTTTTCTAATAGTATCTTAGTTCGCTAAAATTTTATATTGAGGGTTAAATTCTTAGTATATTGATCCTGATTAATCCCCGTCAATTCTTCTTAGTTCCCCTTCTTCTTCTCTTATAATTCTTAAATATAATCTTCTTGAATTTTTTTACTGGATGTTAGGATGTTTCTTTTCAACTTGTCTAAACCACCTAAACCTTGTCTCTCTCATTTTATTATCAATGCTAGTCATTCCCAACTTTTCTCTTACTACTTCATTCCTGATCTTTTCTCTTCTTGTAAAGTTACACATCTAACAAATCATCCTCATTTATGTCACCATTAACTTATAACTATTCACATATTTGATAGGCTAGAGTATGATCGACTTAATTGTTAAACTGTAAACCTTTTAGCGTAAGTGGTATCTTCTATACATATAAAACTCCTAAGAAGCTCCTCCTATTAGCCACCCTAATTTGATACGATAAATTATGTTGTCATCTATCTCGTTATTACTTTAGTAAATTAAACATTTAGTGAATTTCATTTGCTCATGCTAATGTTTAAATCTAACACATTGAAATATAATAAATAAAACTTAAATTTTATATGTTAAAACCTAATTTGAATTAATCTTTTCTTAAGCTTTAAAATCTTTATTTTTATACAAAAAAACCATAATTAAGTTGTTTTCAAAATTATATTTTAGAAAACCTTTATCAATCAAAACACTGAATCAAATAAAGCCTTAACTTTTTCTAGGATTTTACCACCTGGTTTAACCTTTGGCAACGAAATTATATATAATAGTACCAAATTTATATATAATAAATAGAGAATTATGATTAAAAGACTCGTATATTACATAAGTGAGATATGAGAAAATTTATCAATACATTCATAAATCATTATACTAGTTATAATTATTATCTATACATTCATATAACATTATATTAATACCATATATAATTATATTTATTGCAATATAGTTAAAAAATAATTGCAATACAGTAAAAAATGAAAATCAATATTAAATATTAATATCATATTCTTAAAAATCAAATTTAATATTATTGACAATGATTGTAAGTGTAAAAATAAATTTAGTTAACAACAATATCATTTTAAAAATTTATAAAATTAAAAACAAAAAATTAATTTATATAACATAAATGTATAATTTTTTATTAATCTCTTTTAAAATATATGACTTAAACAATTTTATATGGTGCTACAAACTCTATTTATTATATATAAATTCCATACTATTTTATAGAAATCATATATTACAAAAAATTTGATATATATATATATATCCAAAAGCTTTCTTTAGCGACGCTTCTAAGAAAACGTCACCAAAGAACCATAATTTGGCAACAATTTTATTAATTCGCCATCAAAGATGTCCTTTTACCAAGAGTCATTGCCAATTATTTAACATTTGGTGACTATTTCTGAAATCGCAGCCAACTGTTCAACATTTTAAAAAATAATGCGAAAATGACATCATTTGTTTTACAACAAACGACGTCATTTTCATTTCATGTTAAAAGAAAATAACGAAGCCTCCCTTTCAATTTTCAATTTTTCATTTATTCCTCTAGGTTTTTCTTGTTCCATCGTTGTCTTCATCTTCTTCATTTCTTTGTTTTTGTCGTCTTCTCCATTTAATCATTGGTTGAAGTAAGTGGTCCATCCTTTGCACTCTATTTTTTTGGAAATGGTGACATTGTTGTATTTGGGTGTTATTTTCTACTGGGTTTTGTGTTTCTCCGTGTGTGTAATGGTTTGGTTGATGGTGAATGTATAATGCGTCTTGAATGGGTTGATTGAAGTTGAATTGTTTGAATACTTATGTTTGAATTGTTTCTACTGGGTTTTAATACTTTTGTTTGAATTGTTTATGACAAATTAGTAGTATGTTATTGGATTTGAATGGAATGCATATTATGTATATTATAACCATAAAATACTCACAGAAAATATATTGGGCCTTGTTGACAAGATGGAGTCATGACTTTTTATGACTTCTTTTGCAAGTTCTACAAAAGAAATAACAATGGTGGTAACTTCACCAAATCGAAGATGCATCTTTGGTCCATATTCCTTGGCTAATTTTATTAGGACATGATGGGTTTTTAGTGCTCTTATGGAATTGCTTCTTAACGTGTTTGCTTGCTTATGCTTATATAAGAGCTTGTTTGTTAATACACATGCTTAAAAACTGATGCAATGGTAATGTTTCTATCAATAAATTTAGCCTTGTTAACAAATTATGACATATACTTTAGAGGAAGATTTAAAGTTTAGGATGTTAAAAGTTCACTTTAAATTAGTGTTTATTAACCAATTAATCTTTAAAATGGGATATCAATTCTTTAGCTATAAAAAAATCCTGAAATCAATATGTTTATGGAGCATTTCTCCATAAATATGAAGATATTAAAATCCTAGTATAAAAAGTAAATTATGACCTTTAGTATATGAAGAATCTTAACTTTTACTATAATTATTTTTCAATTCATTTTTCCCTTCTGTATGTTTTACAATGGAACAATTAGCTCTCCACTAACCTCTCATCTTCTTTTCTTTTTGTCACTTTTGTTAAACATATCTAAATTGTTAGTTATATTGAATAATAAACAATAATTTTATTTATGATCTTTTTGTTATTATTAGTTGACTTTTTTCTTGCTTAGTCTCTTTTAATTGGAGAGTCTTTTGTTCTTTTTCTTACTTATATTAAATGTATAACCCCATTAACATCTGATTTATAACCTTTTGATGTTTTGAAAATGATGTAATAGTATCATTTCCATTAATAATTATATGTTCAAACTTATTAACAAATATAGTAACGTTACTATATGCCTAATTCTTATAGGTTCAATTAACGTTACTGTACATATTGACATTGAATAAGTGTATTAAATTACATAAGAAATTTTCATTTTCTCAGGCTCTATTTTGCATTGAAGAACGTCGATAATCGTCCAACTTCGTTGTTTGTCGTTCGTCGTTCGTCGTCTCTGGTTGTCCGTCCCTCCAGGTAAGTTGTCCAAATTTTATTTAGTTTTTAGGTTCTGCTTTAATAGTTTAAGTATTTGTATGAATGCAACGAAGGTCTGATTTTTGTGTTGTTGTTTGGAATATTGTTAGAATCATTAATGACTAGATGTATGAATTACGTAAGTATTTATTGCATGTGGACTCTCCCTAACCCTAATGCTACATCTCCTCAGTCCTTTGCTCATTTATCGTTTGTCGTTGCTCTCAGGTGTATTATGCTCATCTCTTGTCACTGACACCGTCTCAAGCTTTGCAGTCTGCACAGGCTCACCCATCACAGATGCATAGATGCACAAGTCACGTAGTATGATTCAGGTATAACATTTAATGTTGCTCACCCTTATTATTATTAGTTTATGGTAGATGTTAATGTCTATTATAGTATATGATACAAAGTCCCTCAATTGATGATTTCAGAAGTTGATTTCTAAGCAACTCTCTTTTTGAAATAAAAAATTATTTGGAAAAAAGAAGAATGATTTGGGCTACTTATAGGTGCTCAATCATGTATAATGGCTGGACAAATATAAGATAGGAGCCTATTATTATTATGTGGTTTATTCAACAAAGGGGATAATGTTTTTGAAGTCCATTGATGAATTTAGTCTTGTTAAAAATGTTGATACTTTGTTTTAAATATTTAATGAAGTTGTGAGTGAAGTTGGGTCAAAAATATTGTTCAGTTCACTATTGACAATAATTTCGCTTACATAGTAGTTGGAAAGAAGATTGCAAAGCATGTATAATTTTTTTTATTAGACTCTTTGTGCTACATATTGTATTAACTTAATGTTGAAAAATATAGGAGATGCTAGATATTTTTTCATTATTGATGAGACTATGAAAAAAACAAAAAGGTGACTAAGTTTATCTTCAAATGTGTATGAGACCTGAATTAATAAGAAAGGATTTTACAAATGATAGGAACTTGTTTCGTCCTACTATTACAAGATTTGCAACTAGTTTCTTATCACTTTAGTATTTTATTCTAATGGAGAAGGAGTTGACGCAAATATCTACAAATGATAAGTCTGAGCATGCTATGTCTAATGTTAGAATAGAGGTTTCTAAAATTATACAATTTTGGTCTTAGTGTCAATTTGTCATTCGAGTTTGTAAGCCTTTGGTGAGGGTACTTCGTCTAGCTAATAGTGATGAAAAGATAAAAAATGATTTATTTTTATGATTTTAGAGATGGCAAAGGAAGCAATCAAGACCAATATGAAAAATAAGCCTTCTTTATATATATTTTATGTTGCGGTTATCAATGAGAGATGGGAAAAATAACTTATACTCTTTGTTGATTGTAGTTGGGGTATTTTTTTTAATCTTAGTGTCTATTTTAGACCAAGTTTTATAAAGAAAATTGAAGTTAATAGGAAAATGCTATTAACTATTATAACTATTATCGATAATGAGATGATGTAAGATCTTTTCAACTCATAAATGGAGATTTACAAAGATGTTTTTGGTGATTTTTGGATGCATATTGCTATTTATTAAAGAAACAAGCTTAATTCGTATTATATATCTTTCACTTTTGTTACTTGTTAAAATTTAATCATTACTTTACTTTGTTTATAATTTTACTTTTTTTGTCTTGCAATTACTTGGTGGGATCAATTCAAAAGCGGTGTTTTGAAATTGCAAAAATTTATAATTCAAATTTTGAGTCAATGTGTGAGTACAATAGAGCGTGAAAGGAGTTGAAACACATTTGAATTCATTAATTCTAAGAAAAGGAATAGATTAGAACATAAAATATTGAATGACTTGATCTTTATCCGATACAATTTAAAGTTTCATGAAGGTATGCTATTCTTATTTATAAGTTGAATATAATTTTTTAATTTCTTAATAATTTTATTTTATTTATTTACTAAGACTCTTAATAAAATTAGTAGTTCTATAAATCCAATTTGCTTTGACCATATTAATCTTTTGACAAATTAGATTTAGGAGAAACTGAGTTCGATAGATAAGGGTAACTTAGAAGATAATAATGGATAGAAAAATATTGACATGTGATGCAATGAATTTGAATGATAGTAACAATGCAACTTCTCTCAATGATGTGAATTTTGTACTAAATGAGAGCTAAGATCCATGCAATTTGTGTGAATATTCGATTGACTAAAGTTTTAGGTTTTCATTTCTTTTCTTCTTTTAAGTTCATTAATATTTGATCTATATCTTAAATTATATATATGTAATATAAATATAATTGTAAATATTTTTGTTTCAGGTTTTATTTCTAATTGGGTTTTTTGGTATGACTTCTTATTGTAATACTTAGAGAGTCATGGATCTTTATTATTCTTTTTATTTGATGTAATTATTGTAACACCCCACTCTCATCTGACACATGCACCCGTGACCGACAAAAATGACGTGTTAACTATCTCATTTTCACTTTATCATATTGCATCGTAATTAAAATAACAAATCACACATTTGCTAAAATCCAAAATTTACTCATTTTGTATCATAACCATAATGTACATTGTAGCTTTAAGTTCAACATCATCCATATATATATAACATCGTCCTATGAGTATAAATAGCTCAATCTACACAATATGCTACAAGCATAAGGAATGCACAAAAGTTATTAACAGACTATGTCTTCAATTCCCAATCGACTGACCTTTGAGCCATATCTTATCATCAAAAATTGCACAAAATATGCTTTTATGCAGTCTCAGAAGCTAGGTCATCTTACTCTGGAACCTAAAATTGTTAACGATGCAATTTTGATGAGTTTTGCGAACTCAGAAGAGTAACCATCCTCGGTCATGTTATAAAACACAATCAATCATAAACATAGTGTCACACAGTTCATATCAACTTGATTAACATCAAGTTCTATCACAAACAACTTGTATTTCAATCAAACTATCACTTCATTACACTTGAATAAAACACAATCATTGGTTTAATACCGTGTATTCAAATATATAACACTCTTATAACTTTACAAATCATTCAATGAATTCAAATCATATGTAAATGCTGTATGTATGAGACTCACATTTTTTTTACATTGTTGAGACTGTGTGCTTTTTCAGCATTCCGTATCACTGGGCTCATTGATCACAATGAGCCTTAGGCTCTAACCATATATGTTTGAGCTTTAAGCTCTTTTCAGTAGTAGTCCCAGTAAATAGCAACACTAGTCACAACAACCTTTATATTTCATGTATTGAAATGAAATGCATGCAACAATTCATTCAATACAATCAATCACTTTCATTCACATTATCTCATTCAAATACAGTTAGTCATAACTTTTAGTCACTTTTAGTTGAGAATCATTTAGGTAGTCTCATTCACATAAGTAGCACTTTCAATGATATTCACATGCATCAAATGTCTCGAACAAGTATTGTCTGGAATTCAGTACACAATTAGTACATATTCATCATATATCAGTTTCAATTCAGTAATATCAAATCAAATTAAAGTGAGACCATCTTAGGTTACTCACTATTGCTCCCTTAAGCCTATTGCCTTGACGTTCCGGCAATATCAAGATGTGGTCGTGCTACTTGCTCTCCTATATACATTAAAATAATTTCACATTACTGCACATAAGTAAACACATGTATATTGTATCATGTATCATGCATGTGCAATGAATAATTCTCAGGTATATTTATGTAACAAATTGATGTACTCTAATAGTGTCAAAATTCACACACTCATTCACTATTCTAGCTTTTGCTGAAAGCACCCCATTCAGGTCAACTTTGCACAATCAGTAAGATCAATAAAATTATGTATTTATGTAACAATTTCTTCTAGAAAATTGTTCCTCTGTGTCTTAAGTTTCTAATAACATCAAAATCATTCAATTTGGTTCATTATTCTATGAGTTATGCTCATAATACCACAGACTGAGTACATTTGAAATTTTGTCTAGAGCATGATCATGCATTCAAGTTGTATAACCCATATCTCTCAATTACAATATCCAAAAATTACAAAATTTATATCAATTGAAAGCTAAGATAATGAGCTATAACTTTTTTGAAGACACCTTTATCTGATTCGGCCTACATTAATACAATTTATTCAATAGTAATAAGATATGATTTCTGTCCCTGATAGTGCTACAGCTTAAGCCAAGACTCACTTTCAAGCTAAATTTAAAGACATTAAGGATAGAATTAAAATTCAATTTCATCTTAACATTTGTATCCAAATTTTTCTAGTTTATTTTGAATAAAAAATCATCTCATTTGGAGCTCTACTGATCAACTTATAATCAAAGTACCGAAGCATGTTCAATATAATCTCTCCAATTTATAATATTCCAGTAGACTTCCTCACTTTCATCCTATCAATCTTTTTTAAATCAATTCAGATGACTCTAAATTTTTATGGAGAGGAAAAGTAATGTCTTAGCAGTGTATTGGTTCAATTTTTAAGTCATTTGGAGGTCGAGAGATAGAGTTATAACAAAATAAGTGAAAGATGTTCAAAACAGTCTTTCTATAGTAAACCTTTGGTGCAACTCCTCTTCTCTTCTCTCTCTAAAGCGCAGGACTTAGGGATGGTAGTGAGTTTTCAACCCGATTAACATCCGCACTACCCAATTTGAAAAAATGGATATGGAGGCTAAAAAATAGATTTTAAATGGATGTGGATATAGATTTGGATATGGGTCTAGTGATAACCCGAACCATGGATACCCATATCCAACTCGTTTTTTATTAGCTCTATTTTTCTGTTTTTTCTTGAATATTTATGGTTAAATATAATAAAATATTAATATTTTATGAGAAAAAACAACTTTAAAATCTCCACTTTACTCTTCAGTACTCACATTTTTCATCATATTTTATTTTCTTATAGGAT
>JANZLD010000005.1:17129678-17142663 GCA_026413575.1 Erythroxylum carthagenense | reverse complement strand
TGATAACACTTCCTTCTAGAAAAATGTTCCTCATTGTCTCAATTTTCTAATGACATCAAAATCATTCAATTTGGTTCCATAATCTAAAAGTTATAACCCTAAACATTTTTGGACTGTTCTTATACTAAAACAATTTTCTGTGCTCAACTTCCATCCAAAAATTGATATTCTTACAGGCTGAATTAAAACTCAATTTCTTCTAGAAATTTGTAGCCTTATCTCTCTAGTTTACTACAAATTAAATATCATCTCGTTTGGATAACTAGAGAAAAAGTTATAGCTAAAACACCGAAGCATACTCAATGAACATGTTTCAACTACATCTTCCAGCTTATGACTTCCAACATTTCACATACAATTGTTCTATCTTCCAAGAAATGTTTGGGGTCCAATAGCTCTAACCTTGAACATCTTCCTTGTAGACATTTCACCATAAAACATAGCTAATTTTTCATCCTAACCATCCATCTTTGAGTATCTACTATAAATATCACTGTTATATTAAGTGTAAAGGCATTAAAAAGAATAAAAAAGCTTAAAATTAGGGATTATATGCATGAATTCACCTTTATGCATGTAAAAAACATATATATTATGTTTAATTATTATGTAAAATGCATAAGCTTTCAACTTTTGTTTCTATTGAAAAATTTACTTTGATCAATTTATGGAAATTCATATGATCTAATTAAATTGATTGCTACTTCTCTATAACCAAGCGATTGTTTGATGCAATGAAATAGTAACAAATAAGGGAAGTAATGAAACAAGGAAATGATAATAAGTAAGGGATGCCTAAGATGGCAAAACATCATGTTACTAACAAAATTTTTTAGTGATTTATTTAATATTTAATATTTATATTTATTATGTTTATCATTTATTTAAGCTCCTTCAAAAAGAGTTGTCTTTCATAAAAAATAAGCCCTAAAAATGCTAGATTAGTTAGGAATTTTTTAGTGGACTAGATACATACAAGAAGACGTTTAGCCATATAGGAGTAACAGATGAATAAAAACAAAACAAATTCCTTGACTAAGTTATAGTATAAAAATATTACAATATGAAAGAAAACACTACAAAATGGAGATGTGTGGAAAAAAAAGAGAGGAAAGAATTCTTAAGGAAGATTTAAATAATTATAGAAATAAGCATTACACTTTAACAAAGACTGAGAACTTAAGAAGAGGTAGGCACCAAATTCCCATGAGTTCTTGGGTAATCCACTATAAATCTACGATCATAATATAGAAGAAACGTAACTTCATTTACCAAAGTAAACATGTTTTGATAGTGTAAGTGATTGATTTGAATATTTCCTATAAGTGTATACTGTATCAAAAATTTGATAATATATATTGTATGTTTCTTATATGCAAAAGTCCAAATTTAGTTTTGAAATTTTTTGTTAGCTAACTAATCCATCCAAAAGTGGTTAACTAAAGAGGAATTGAAAAGAAACGAAAGGGCTAAAATTAGACAAATTAGAGTTTTTAGAAAGTACCTTTGATCTCCACCTATTTACACTCCCTACATTAAGGAGTGGAACCTAAATCTAGCGTACCTTAGGAAGATTTCCTTTTATACCTTAGTCTTAACATCATTAATAGAGACATGATGCTCTTTGATGAAGGTGATGTGATAGGAAGTGATGAGGGAAGATAACACATTGGGACGAAGCAATGAAATTAGGGTTATTTTAGTAATGAAATTAGCGAAAACATTGATGTGATTCAATAGGGAGTGTATAACTTAGGATTATACTTGTTCATGAAAACGGAGGGACAATTTGAGGATTAATAAAATATAAGATTATTTTGTTGTTAGATGGACTTAGAAAAAATAAGGTTAAGCCTATATAAAATCATACAGGTTGTCCAATTGTTTAGTCGTATTAATAATTAACTAATGGTGACAACATTTTGGCCTATATGTATAAAACTAAATTGAAAATTTTTAAAAATTAGTAATGAGCTAAAAAATTTAAATGTTTGAGCCTGTCCCCATCTTTCTCCCAATCCCCCTATCCCTGTCCCTGTCTATACTATGGTTTCCCTCTCTGTCCTTATCATTATCCTTGAGCCTATCCTCCTCTCTTCTATCCCACTGAACCTAAAACTATAGTTTCCTTTTTGCCTCTCTTCACCTTTGAAACTAGCTTCTTTGTTTGTTGTACTTTGTTTATTACCTTCACTACCTTGTCTTCCCATTATTGTTTTATTCCACAATAAACCCCAAATTTCACACTAGTTCTCTTATTTTCATTTCCCTTGCTTCTGCAACTTTGCTTCTCACATCAATAACCCACTATACCTGGTTGTGTGCTTTTACTGACATAAATCAAACTTTAGAGAAGTGATTCCTTTGATGTGGAGGGATGAAAAATGGGTAAATTGTTGAGAATGTTATGATAGTGACCTATCTTTGGAGACCCCAACCTCACTATCAAGGCAAAGAGTGGAAAACTACAGTTGGGAATCTTAAAACAGGTAATTACGATGAATTGATGACCAAAATTTGAGTATGGAATAAGGAAAAACTCTTGAGAGAAAAAGGATTTCAAATTTGACCCCAGAGAGTAAAATGACACAAAAAAGAAATAATGGGGAATGGGTCATAAAAGGAAGCTTGGAAACTACTAGATCATGTTAAATTTCTAGTAGGTAATACGGATATAACAAGTTCAAATTTGTTCATTTATTCCAAAACATGCTAAAATATACATAGAGCCTCACAATTTTGATCAAGAGATAAACTTAATTGGTTTTGGACCCTGTTTTCGGAGCCCAACATTGGAACCAGGACGTGAGCTTATTCCAATGAAATCTTCTTAACTGTCATCGAATCATCTTCTTACTATGATACCACACAACTGTTGGACTAATTTCGAAGCCTAACTCTGATGTCATAAAAAATGTGTGCTTGTACCTGTTACCATGCATGGTTATTCCAATTAACCCTCATTAGTAGTCCTCGGTTCATCTTTATTCTTATACTGAAGCAAATATTTTGTGCTCAACTTCCATCTAGAAATTGAAAGTCTTAGTGACCTAATTAAAACTCGATTCCTTCAAATAATTTATAGCTCTATGCCTCTAGTTTATTTAGAAATAAGAATCATCTCATCCGGAGCTCCACAGATCAAGATACTGTCAAAATACCAAAATATGTTCAGTGAAATATCTGATTCATACTCTTCCAACCTATACCCTTACTTTGATTCAATCAATCCTTATCAAATCAACATCAAAAGCTATAGCTTTTAAGGAGAGGTAGAAAGAAATGTGTTAGGATACTATTGTCTAAGAATCACTTCATTTTGAGGTCAGATAACAAGGTTATGGCTGAAAGAATCAAACAAGGTTTTGTCCTCAATCATATTAAACCTGTTTCGGGACAAATTAGCATAACTTTCTCTATAGATGTCGAATTAAATTCATCTTAGAACAGTTTTAAAGAAGACTTCAAGATCTACAATTTTCTGAAGATATCAAAGTGAGATTCTATCATCAAAAGGGTCAAAACTGGACCAGATGATAGGGTAAGATGATTCTATCTATAGTGTATAAGAAGGAAGGTTTCAATCAAAGGCCTATTTTGGAACAATTAGCATAACTTTCTCTAGAGATATTGAATCAAAGTCATTATTAGACGGTTTGGAATAGGACTTCAAGATCTACAACTTTCATGAAGATCTTAAAGATAGATTCTATCATTCATAGGGTCAAAATTGGACCAGACGATGTAAGATGAATAGTGCATAAAAAGGAAACTTTCAGTCAACATAAGAAGATACAGAAGGTCAACATAAGAAGATACAGAAGGTCAACATAAGGAGGATACAAAAGGTTAACATAAGAAGATACAGAAGGTCAACATAAGAAAATATAGAAGGTCAACTTAAGAAGATACAGAAGGTCAACATAAGAAGATACAGAAGGTCAACCTAAGAACATACAGAAGGTCAACCTAAGAAGATACAGAAGGTCAACATAAGAAGATCTAGTCTACACTCTTGAGCATCTCTGCTTATAAAGATCATAACTTTTGACTCTGATGTCTAAAAGTTTCATACTATATACCATTGGAAGGCTAGATAGATAAGCTACAACTTTTTAGAAGACAACTTTATCTAATTTAGCCTACATCAATACAATTTTTCTCCTTAAGTTAGTATACAAAAATTTACCTCTATGGAAGAATTGAAATTTGCATTATGCAAATTTGGAATATCCTGAGCATAACCATTCAACTACCAAATTAACTTCACTAAACTTGTATATATATATATATATATATAACCATTCATGCTCGAAAATAATCATCTCAGGTTGATAATTTCTTCAAGTATATATGATTCCAACTCAATATTATCCAAACACAATTCATATTTCATTAACATCAAAAGAATAAAGTTTTACAAATCTTTAATAGCATGTCAAGCCCTAATACATCATCGTCTCAAAATCTCAAATTACAAAAGATTCTTAAACAATTAACCTTGAAATGTGACTAAAACATTGTGCTTTCCCAAAACTAACTCAAAATACAAAAATAAGCAAATTTGGAGTAATTCCCTTAGGCTCTTGATCATTTGATCTCTTAGTTATCACCTGAAGATAGGATAAAAAGGGGGTGAGCTTGAAAGCTAGTGGGTAACAGTTTATAATGAAAAAATAAGCAAAACCTTTGAAAAACATTCACTTGTCTTGGAAAATCCTCATTGAGTTCATAAAAAACATGTTTCTCAACTTGTCAAACTATAAATCATGAATGCATCAAACTTATTCACATATGATAAGCACACAAGTACATCATAATGGATTGGGAGGTCCATAAACAGAAGGTACTACATATTTCCCATAAGGGTCCTGTGTAGTCGTGAACAGAATATACTAACGCAATCCCACATAATGGTTTTGCGTAGCCATGAACTTATGGGGGTCCAGAAAGGAGCTCCATGCCACGAGCAGATAGGTGGGAGAAGCCTTTATTCGAACTACACTTGACAACAGAATGGACCAAACCCACATAACATGTATTTCATATCTTGTAAACATATTGCCCAAATTGACACTTTTTCGAAACTTGATTTTTCATAAACATGAGATATTTTGAAAACATTATTTCATAAACATGTTATCTTTTCAAAAATCACTTTCAAAGTCTTTTCATAAATCTTCACACAATTCATGTAACAACATATTGCAATTTCTCAAACCATTTAAAAGCAATAAATGTAACACTTATGATGTAATTGAAATCATTAAACTTCTTGAATCAAAGAAAACATTTGTGTCTTATTTACTCTATTATAAACATGTACCCATATTGATTTCCTTGCTTAAAGACTTGCTCAAATGCCTCTTATCTTACTCCTCTTGCCTTTCTTTATTTTCTTCTTCAATGGCAAAACCCCATTCAATAGGAATCCAATTAAAAATCCCACACAACACAATCACTAAAATTGATTCTAGAATACTTAAACCCATGCATTTTCTAAATTCCATGAACCAAAATGTTCCTAAAAATCCAAAAGATCAACAATGATCTTACCTTGAATCTTCACCATATAAATAAATCTTTGGGCTCAAATGGAAGCTCTTCTTTTCCTCAACCTTTTTCTCTTCTTGAACCACTTCAAAATCTCTCTTGAAGGCTAAGAAAATTGAAACCCTAGCTTGTTTTCTCTTCTTTCTCTCCTCTTCTTCTCTTCGTATTTCTCTCTCTTCTTCATGACACTGTCTCTTTTTCTCTTTAATTTTCGTTCTTTTCTCTTCTTAAAATGCAAGACCATAATTTCTTCTTCCTTTTATGCCCTTAATTAGTCCAAAAAGTCCATTTTACCCTTCTTTATAGGCTTATGTTCTTTTAACCTTAAATGTCTTGCCAAAAACACCCTTGAACATTCTTATAACCTTAACACTTTAATTCCATTAACCTATATCATATCATATTTCTAACATTAACATAATAATTAACTCCACAAAATTTCATAATAACCTTATAATTAATGCAAATCATATTTATTCATTAAGAAAAAACTTGGGGGCCAATAGTTGGTCTTGCTAAGTCAAACTTAGCTTAAGTCTATATAAAGGACTTTATTTTAATTGCTAAGATGAAATTTAACAAGAAACAAAGGAGCTTTAGCTCCAAATTGACTATCAAAAAACAATTTTATGTCGGAATGTCCGAGCACTCAATAGCCTTAAGAAATAAATTTGTTTAACAATTTTCATCTTTTTAGTAAAGCCCTCTTTAATGAGTTTTTTAAAAACCCAGATCAGTGAAGAATGACTTAAGTAACTTTTTTAAAAATAAATGTTGGTCTGTCTTATCCAATTACTTGGCACACAACTATGGCATAATTGTAATTGCTTAAGATCCAATGAAAATAAGGGTAATGAATACCTCTATAACTAATCAATTAGTACATATGGAACTACTTATTTTGAACATAAATGTGATGATACATATCTCTTTCATCTATATTTTTAATTTCATCTTTCAAAAGTTTGTTTCATAGAGGAAATTGTAGGAAATCCACCCCACAAGTTAGCTCCTACGATTGTTGATTAGGGACTTCAATAATATACTTTACACCCAAGAAACTGATGGTAATGAAAGCATCAGGAATTTCACTAAGGATCTAACAAATTGTGTTTTTGAAATTGAGGTGACTAATATTAACTTTAAAGGTAATTACTTCACTTGGAGTAATAAACAATAACATCTATGGTTTTCAAAAATAAAATTGAATGTGCTATAGTTTAACTAGCTCTCAAACTTCCCAAATAGTAAGCAGAATTTAGTATCCCTTACTTTTCTGACCACTCACCAGTTATTATAAGTAACTTGAATCTTAGGATGAAGGTTAGCTCTCCATTTAGATTATAAAAACTTTTAGCTAGTGATCCTAGCTTTCATTATATTGTACTCAAGGGCCTCAATATCTCTATTTATGGTTATCTTTCTTACATTTGTAATCAGAAGCTTAAATGCATTAAAAGGGAACTCAAGTCACTTAATCAGACTAAATATACTAACATAAATGAGGCTATTACATGTTCTAAGGACCAACCTAATAGAATAAACAACTACTATAGATGGATCCTAAAAATAAACACTTTAGGATGGTGAAAAGAGAGCTATGGATGAATACAGTAAAGCTTTAGAGGTTTAATATTCTATTTCAAAACAACGATTAAAGGTATAATGGCTCTCCATTATCTCCTTTTTTTTCTAGGCCTCTACTTGTTAGAAGAAACCAAAATAGAAACTGCTTATTATAGAAAGAAGATTGAACAATAGTGTCTTCATAAGCAAAGTTACTTAACACTACTTTCCATTACTTCTTTGGAACTTTTGGATAAGCTAATTAGATAAGCTCTTCAATGTCCTTATTGAATTTATTTATTTCTAACAAAATCTCTAATGAATGTGAAGTCTATCTGGAATCTAGATTTACAACAGCTTATATTGAGAGGGAAATGTTTGGTTTAAACCTAATAAAGCACCTAGACTTGATGGACTTAATGGATTTTTCTTTCAAAAGTATTGGGATTATATAAAGGTTATGGTTATATATACAATTATGAGTTTCTTTGATCGAGGTCACCCATTGAGAGAATTTAATATAACCTTCATTAGCCTTATTCTTAAAACACTAAATCATCTTACTAAGAGACTTCAAGCCAATCTAATGCTACAATTTCATCTATAAACTGATATCTAAGCTCTTTGCTACAAAATTAAAGAGCAATATTAAACCACTAATCAATGAAACATAACTAGATTATATTTAAGGGAGATATATAGGTGACAACATACTACTAGTTTAAGAATTTTACAATAATTACAAAAGGAAAAAGTCTCCTAAGAGTTGTGCAATCAACGTAGATTTTAGAAAAAGCCTTTGATTATATTGATTGGTCCTTTTTAATTTATACCCTATATGCCTTTGGTTTTCCTACAAGGTTGATTGGTTAGATATATCGATCTATTTCTACTATGTCTTATTACATCTTGATAAATGGCTCTCATACTAAACTAATCAAAACAACTAAGGTCATTAGGCAAGGGCACGTTCTATCCCCCTACCTTTTAGCTTTATATATAAGTTCTCTCAAGTCTAATTAGATATTGTATTACCATAGAAATAAAGTTTAAGTTTCACAATAAATGAAGGAAGTTGGGTATTCATTATTTGGACGTTCTTAATGACCACTTGATCTTTGTTGAAGTTAACCTATACGTAGTTAAGGCACTAATAAAGGTCTTGGATACTTTTAAAACCATTTAAGTCTTGTCCATGGACAATGAGAAAGGTTACTTATTTTTCTTTCATCACTTACACATATGACAAATTGGCTATCTTCCTTTACTGGTTTCAAAGAAAAGGGTCTCCCATTTATTTATATAGGAATTCCTATCTAGTATAAGAGCCCCTCATTTTCTGAATCCTTCCTCTAATTATTAAGTTAAAGAGGAAAGTAGACAATTGGTGTAATAAAGCATTATCCTTTAAAGTACGGTTCAGTTAACTGATATTGTCTTAAATTCCTTGCACATTCATTGAGTTGCATACAATAGCACTTCCATCATCCTAATCAAGTCTATGAAAAAGAATCAGGAGGAATTTTATATCAGTTGAAAACTCTGCCCCCTCCTACTTAACCAAAGTAACTTTGAAAACATTTTTTTTCTATTGAAAGAGGGTGGCCTGGGAGTAATTGCTTTGAATTAAACTATTAAAGTTCTTCTTATTAAGAGGCTATTGAGATTTTTAAGTTACAAGGAATCCTTGTGGGTTATATGGATGCATTCTTATCATTTGAATCAAAATGATATATAGATTTATGAACCTCAGCAAGATGCTTCTTATATAATGATTCATTAGTTGAGACTATGAGTTCATGTGAGGGAATAGTTCAAAATCATATTTGATGATGGATCTAACACTAAATTCTGGACTAATTTTTTGACTAACTTAGGACCAATTATGGGACAAGATAGGTTTCTTCATTTAAGGAACCTCGTTCCTATGCATGCTACAGTTAAGCAAATTAATGTGGATAATAGTTTTAATCTTGATTAGCAAATCATGAGAAGCTTGACAATACTATTATAAAGGAAATTGAGAGTACTTTATTTAGGTAATTATATGGTATTGGCCAAAGACTCCTTTGGTATTTTTAAAAATAAATCTTACATGGATGCCTTTTCGGAGAGAAGTTAAACAATTCATTGGTATAAACATGTATGGTACCTATAAGTTGGTCCAAAATAAAAGTTTTATTTTATGATCAGCAATCAACTAATAGTAAACTATTTGGTTCCATCCCATCCTTAGATAATTATCTATACAACTCATTAATTGAGACATATGATCATTTGTTCTTTGGTTGTGAGTTCACAAGACACCTATGAAGGAGATTCCTTAATTTTTCTCCTTAATTTATCTAGCCTTATCCTAGATGGGGATTGTTGATTGGATGTTAGCGGATAAGGAGAAAAGATTAAGGAATCTCTGGATGTTGCTAAAGAGATGGAGTGACTACGTGTTGCTAAGGAGATGGAGTGACTATATGTTGCAAATCCTTTTCAAGCTCTTGTTTGCAAGGTTAGTTTAAGAAATTTGGAAGGAAAGGAATAACGAATATTTCAACATGTCTCTAAAATAAAAGATACACTCTACTGAGAGGTCTTTTATTGAAAAAAAATGTATACCATGTTGCTTTATCATCATCATGGTAGAGTAGATTAAGAAGCTCATTATGGATACCATCAGATAACAATGATTGTATTCTAGTGGTAGGAGTGAACATCATTGAATTAGTTGGAACCAATTGCAATATATTTAATTCTCAAAAAACTTGTTTATCAATAAATTAAACTTTTTATTTATAAGAGTCATCCATACTCTATCTAATATTATAACTTCTTTATCATATAAATCACCCTATATTCTATTTAGTTACAAGTTGTAACCAATTTGCTATAAGAGTTACCCCTATGATATGTCTGCCTAGCCATAAATTACTATTTAATGCAACTTTTCAATTTTGTGACATAACTTTTGAGATATAGGAATCATCCTAACATTATATCCAATGAAAAATTGTAATTTTATACAATATTTCATTTATGTGATAAGAATTCCAATTATTAGAGACAACTTTCCAATTATAAGAGTCATCCCCGTATAGTCAAAGGATAATTTGATCTTTTAATCAATGTATTAAGACAATTGATACAATAATGGTATTAGATCAAACTAAACTCAAGTTAAGGACCGAACTTAGACCACCCTTGATCCGAACTTAGCCTAAATTTTTTTATAAAGACTCAAGTCTATTCTAAGGTTTGGATCGTTCCAAGCACTACAAGAAATCAGTTATTTATCGACGGAATATTCTATCAGTAAGAGGTCAATTTCTTTCAATAAAACTAATTACCAACAGAAATTAAAGACGAACAAAACCATCGCTAAAAGAACTATAATTAAAATTGACGGTGATATTCTGTCGGTAATTTACCAACGGTCAAAAATGTATTAGCAATGGTCAATTTTATGTCGGTAAATTTTAACGACAGAACAAATAACATGAATTTTCATCGATAAAATTTAGCAACAGAAAAATTACCACCGATAAACCAAAGGTAATGAACTAGAAAAGTCATCTTATTTACCGAAGGTGTACGTAACCGCCGGTAAATAAATATAAAATTTCTGTCAGAATTTGTTTTCGTCGGTAATAGCAGGTTAGAGGTTTTTTAAATAAATTCCAATTTTATGATGTTGTGATAAATGTATAATGTTAAGAGTTACCAATTATTGGTTCATAATAAATTAATTTGTATATATATATAATTTGATTAATCAGAAAATTAATTGATAATATAATGTTAAAATTATTTAATTGATAATAAAAACATTACAGTGTGCATAACTTATGTTTTTAATTGAAAGAAAATGACAAGGACAAGCTAATGTCGTGGTGATCGTGGGTGTTCTGAACTATTGAGCCTCCCCTTTAACTATTCCATCTCCTATCTAAGCTGAGCCATCTGGTCTATCTACTCTCTCATCTTAGCCATTTGCTCCATCTCCGCTCTCATCTTAGCAATCCGCTCCATCTCCTCTCTCATCTTAGCTTCCTACTCCATCTGCTCTCGCATTTTAGCTATCTGCTCCATCTCCTCTCTGATCTTTGACACCTGCTCTATCTCCTCTTTGATCTTTGCCACGTCCCCCATCTCCTCTCTCATCTTAGCTATCTGCTCCATGTGCTCCATCCGTTGATTCATGTTAGTCTCTTTCAAATACCCTATCTGCTCCATCAATGTGTCCACTATTGCCCGAAGCTCGGTTACTTCATTACTTTGTGTTGGCCTAGCAAATACTATTGTACTGGACAGGGAAGAGCGCTAATAACATGTGTTCGCATATGAACATAGCCTGAATATTTTTCCATGATGGTCCCTACCACCTATAACATCAAGATACGTTTGAGTCTCATCTACAGGTTGTTCCTCTTGAGATTGTTGCTGAATGTTTTGTTTTATTTGGTCCTATTAGGAATCAATGTTTACATTAGTACAGGATTATTGTTAAGAAATTATAAAAATGTATTAATTTTACTTACATTCAGCTCTCTACATCGGGTGTTGATGAATGTCACACCATCATGTTTCTTCGTATGGGTGTGCATAAATAGCTGGATAGGTGTAGGCTTAATGCCCAATGACTTTTCCTACATGTATAACCTAAATTGTCATATGTGAATAAGAATTTATAAAAATTTTGGCAGAGTTTCCTTTATATTTATGATATTTGCCCCCTGTTGAACAAAGAAAATAACTTAACATAGCCATATATGACACCAAACATTTTTATCATAGTCATTATGTACAATAAAGTAAAGAAAAATATATACAAAATAAGTGTCAAGTTTAGATACTTACAAGTCTATGTGCATGCTCGTAGTAGGGTAATTGATCCTCCCGTATGTATTGGAAGACTCTCACCCCATAAGCCTCCACGTCTATTGGCAGAGTTATGCTCTGAGATGGACATTGTCGTAGGTGATGTCCAATACTCGGTCCAATGACTCCAAATTTCCTTCGAAATATAACGCGGTCGTGCACCAGCCTTGCGTATCGCATTAATTAAGTTGCAATAACGTGTTCAAGCTTTCTTTTCCCATACTTTATACATGCTGGCGTCGAAACAAGAATCCCAGTAAAATTCTTTCTGAAATACGAAGGAAAAATTTATATAATGTAATAATATTTATGTAATTTGTGTATAAAAATCAATATAACAAGAAAATAACTATTTTTTGTACCTCAAACTCCTGAAAGTAAAATTGCTTTGTGGCCACAGATATATTCTTTCACACATAACCCTCAGGTTCAATCCTTTGCTTAAATGTGGAAGTCATATTTCTGGAATCAGTCCAGATGGAACCAACCTAACATAACAAATTATGTTATACTATGTAAAAATTGATAAACCTAAGACTTAATAACAAGCAAATTATGAGTGATGTGATTTCACTTACTGTTCATTGGCAATTGTTATAAACTTTCTTCCATCAGGTCCCTCAACTCCAAGTTGGCGGACGTGTAACATCCCGTTACTGTATAAAGGGTATTTTAGTAATTGGGACAGACTGATAGGATTGTACTGCATTCACTGACTGAGCATGCTACTAGCCTCTAATTATAGAGGAACAGGTTTATTGCATACGCATTTATCCATAGGTACATGCATTCATGATTTTTCGATGTTTGATTTTGAGTATGGACTGACTGGATTGGGGGTTAATTGATAAATTAGAGTAATTGGGTGAAATTGACTGATTTATAATTGGTTACGAGTGACTGGCAATTTATAGTGACTTATAGGAAATTTTCGGGAAATTCGGGAGAAAATGTCCGGACCGAAAATATTTGGGTGACTGACCGATTGACTGTA
>JANZLD010000005.1:17102166-17118255 GCA_026413575.1 Erythroxylum carthagenense | reverse complement strand
TTTTATAATTGTATGATGATAATTGTCTTTATTTATATTAATTGTGGTTATTATTTATATGTAAAATATTTAAAAAATTATTGTTATTTCATATTAAGTGTCATTATTATTTATTATTAAGATTTTTGAAAGCATGGTTGATGTAAACAGTAAACTAGTAAAATATACAGTACAACTGTATAATATACCAATATGGACTATTTGGCAATTTTTAAAAATTTTAGGGACTATTTCATAAATTTAAAAAAATTTTCGAAACGGTATCTGGTACCAACCGGTACTAGTACAGTTCCGTTTTAAAACTCAATCCAGTATCAAGTCCGGTACGGTATTCATAACATTGATTGCAATCATCAACCTTTTCTTTAACTTATGTTACATATTTTCAATTCTTTTTATAGAAAAAATGTTAAGAAACTTTTGGAATGACTAGGGCATTTCCATTTTCATTTGTGTTGCTTACATGGTTGTTACCTTTTATTTATAATAATAATATAACAATAATTAGAAAGGGTTAGAGAGGAATATTTATCAATTGGTTTTCTCATATGAAAAAATATATATTTTAAATCATCATAGAGTAGTTTAAGTTTTAATTGTTCATAAATATTTTGTATATTAAGGCTTATTTAGTTTAGTTATTTGTTGTAGTTTTATGTTATGGTTTTGAAAAAAGTAAATTAATTGTTTAAACTTGTTTAATTTTAAAATAATTATCAGTTTATAATTTTTGAAAACTAATATAACAACAATTTTTTGTAATTTGAGAAAACATTGGTTGTTGTAATTAGCTGCTAAAATATTTCTCACTTTATCTTTTTTCATTTTTCCATTTTTCATTTTTCAAATTTTTCTTTAAAGTTATGTTTGGTTGGACGTAAAGTTTTTTAATGAAATAGAATGGAATAGAATGAAATGGTTTATAATAGAATGAAATGTAAATGGATCTAATATTATAAAATTGTTGTTTGGGAGGAATGGAAAGGTTCATAATGTAATATAGTAAAATGTTGTTTGGGTGAAGGGTTTATAATGTAATATAGTGTATCATTTTACATCTCATCCTAAGCTCCCCAAATTAGAGGATTTCTATTTTTACTGTTTAGGATGGAATGAGATGTAATATAAAACCCTCCTCTTCTATCTCATTTCATTCCATTTCATTATAAAATCTCCTCATAAACGATGTAATAATATTATAATCCATTCCATTACATTATAAAACTCCCAACCAAACATAGCCTATGTCTTTGCAGTCTTCTCTCAAACTTCTGCTTTATTTTATTGCCAGTAATAATTTTTCTTCTCATCTTCTCTCACTTCTCTTCTATTTTTTATAGATTTTTTAATTTTAGGGAGATATCTTTTTCAAAATTTGAACTTATGCAACTTTTGTAGTATTTGATTGCACAAAAGACATTGGTTGTGAGTTTGTCTTTGTATATTATGAAGATACAAAATAAATGATGATGAGAGTTGGTGACAATGGGAGAATGATGGGCATTTTCTACTGTGTTACGAATAGAGCATCTACTTATCTTACAAAATGAATATAAAGTTGGAGACATACCAAATCTTTTATGGAGCTATTAATCCTTAAGCTAAAACAAGTTCCAACAAATTCGTAAGAGGTGTAATATCTTTTGGTTATTTTATCATCCTAAACCCTCTGAGCTATCTGGTTATTTTATCATCCTAAACCCTCTGAGCTTATTTGATAGCGAAAGTATTTTTCCTACAAGGTGAAAGGCTAAAAACCAATATCTATTGTTGGTGATGTTGATTATTGGGTGATCTCTAGCTGTGTCTTAGTTCTTGATGTTAATTAGACATGTAATATTAATGCAAAGAATCGTCATAGATAAAATTACAATTATTCAACTTTGTTTCAATTTTCTTCCTTGTTTATGTATATAAGTAGTCTCAGGCACAATTAATTACCTTTTCTAAGAAATAATTAGTGAGAAATTAGGATAAGATTTGATCCTAAACCTAACAGAATAATAATAAAACTTTTTTGTTTGATTTCTCGAAGCTAAGACCACTTAAATTCTACATCATGATTAAAATATAAAATATAATTCATAATTCATAACTTATTATGAGGTTTGATACTTTTTCTAGTTGTTTCCCTCGAACCATTTGTGTAATTGCTTATCTCAACAATTGTTGCAACACACGTATTTAGCCTCTAAAGGTATCTACACAATGTGTTGAGAGAACTTTATAACTATGCTATATAGGATTAAGCAAGAAGTGTTAACTCCCATAGAGCCTAAACATATTTATAGTAGTTCTAAACATTTTAATAATTTAATATAAATAAAATTCTTATTTCCATTAAATTTTAATTAGTATATTGAATTCTAATTAAATATTAATTATGCCTAAATAAGATATAATATCTCATATTAGTCTTTATTTATTAGATATCTTATATTTAATTATAAAGTTTCTCAAACTTTATAATCAATTCCAACTTGATTAAAGCACATTTTCTCTCTTTAGTTCTTTCATCATGTATGACTCATTAGATTCCTAAATATGTTCGAAATGGATATAAATTATAACTTTTAAATCATATTTAGGATTAAACATATTAAAATGCTTTAATTCATATTTAATTTTATAATTAAATAACTTATATCTATAGATCAAGATTAGCTTCTAGCAATGCATCATGACAACTCAAATATTTAAAAATGTCAAAGTAGTCTTGACTAACATTTCTTTGTATGATTTTTCTATATAATTTAATCTTTTTATCATACAATATTTCGATTACACATAAAGCATGGAATTAATGTCTACTCTATTTAAGTCCAATCATATTAGTTCTTTGATATTAGTATTTGATTTGAATGACATTTGTAAGTTATTTTACAAATTTTCATTCCACGTTAACTAAGGATTTCTCAAATCAATACTAATCGAGAATAATAAAAAATTCTCTCTAATCACTTTTAGGATGATGAATCATATATAAATCACTCTTCTTTCTTTATACACTCCATGCTATATCAATGGCTACTAACTGAACTACCCTTAACTACTATTTGAAATTCCCCATATTGATTCCTCATAACTTAATTATGTTGATCAAGAGTCTCGTATAGAAATAGGTCTTTTATATTTCACCCTACTTTGTAAAATTATTCTCTAAGAATGTTACATCTCGTGATTCAAATTTAGTTACACCTACACTACCTTGTTCACTTATGAGCACATACCTTTTTGGGCATTCAAAATATCTAATCAAAATACTTTTTTTCCCTCTTAAACCTAGTTTCCCATATTTATGAGAGAGAATATGAGCATAGACTATGAGTAAAGAATCCTTTATAAAGAGGTCCTTCTCTTTATCCTTGGGTCTTTTGAACCTTTCCTTCGATTCTTTGTGTCTTGTATTTGGCCTAAACTCATTTATTTATAGTACATGTTGTTATCATTTTTTAAGTATTTTCATCTTTATTTTATGATTTATAATTTATAATTTATTAGTATTTGTATTATTAATTATATTATTATTTTAGTTATTTATTTGTATTTATATTTATATTTTAATTGTATTTTTATTTTAAAATTTTTATTTATTTATATCTATTTTTATCTTGAATTTGAATTTCTTTATTCTTAATTGGTTTTTATTTTCTTCACACATTTCTCAAAACCTTTTTTTATGGGTATATTGAAAACATTCTTTTTACTGGTTAGAAGTATAACTGCATATTACTGTACCTTCCCAGGTCCTGTGTTGTAGCTAAATTTTTACTAGGATGTTGTTGTTAATGTTATTGTTGTTGAACATAAACATTGGCAACACATCCCCAAGGTTTAAGGGTTGTCATGTCAAGTTTTTTACCTATCCATAACTCATATGAAGTGCTTGTAATTGATTTTATAGGCGCACGATTAAGCACATAAGTGGTTGTTATGAACATATCACCCAAACAAGTGATCAGAAAATTTGCTTAGGCCATTATAGACCTAAGCATTTTTTACTAGTGTTTTATTACGTCTTTTTGGTACAATGTTTTCCTATAGGATTCTAGGCATAGTTAGGTTCTAGGAATAGTTAATTATATGTCTATTTCTTTTCCATTACATAGCATTTTGAACTATCAGGCAAGTACTTTTATCCTCGATCAGTTTGGAATGCTTTTTATCTCCATTTATAATTGATTCTTAACTAAATTCATGTAGTTGGTGAAACAACTTAATGCTTTTGATTAATCAGAAATCAAATAGGCGTGACCATATTGAGTATGGTCATCTATAAAAGTGATAAAATATATAGACTCACGTCTTGCCCTTACATTCATTGGACCACAAATGTGAGAAAGCACTAATTGCAATGGTTATAAAGCTTATATTCCCTTTCCAAAAGGTTTTCTAACCATTTTACTAGCTAGAAAATGTCCACATGTAAGTAGACCTATTTGACTTAGACTACCTAAAAGACTCTCTTTATCCAATCGATTTATTTGATTTTTCTAATGTAATATAGTCAAGCATGCCATAATATTGAATCATTGTTAAAAGTACTAGATGATGTAACTAATGAATAACTAATAGTATTATTAATTCTACAGTGCCCAACCTTCCAACTATAGTTTGTGGAGTTGGAGAAAGATTTTATATGTTAAGGATCAAATAGGGAACCATTTCAGATTTAGGATAGGGAATGGGAATTCTACTTTCTTTTGGCAGGATCCTTGGCATCCTAGAGGTATCTTGATGGATCTCTCAATGCCTTGAGTGATCAATTGATCAGAGCTACCTGTATCTGCAAGAGTGTTTGATGTAATCAAAAATAATGAGTGGTGCTGGTAAGAGGTAATAATTAGGACCATTAGAACTCTAGAGCCTCTATAATATCAACCAGATGGTTCACAACCTGATAGTTTGAAATGGCTGGCAAGCTCTTCAAAATGTATACAAATGCTTCAACCCATAAATCCATGAGACCTCCGAACTAGAATGTACCTTCATAAACTAGTATGGAATAAAAGAATCAGTCCTAGATATTCTTT
Organism: Erythroxylum carthagenense; assembly: GCA_026413575.1. NCBI lineage: Eukaryota > Viridiplantae > Streptophyta > Magnoliopsida > Malpighiales > Erythroxylaceae > Erythroxylum > Erythroxylum carthagenense. The sequence goes on along the minus strand of JANZLD010000005.1, from coordinate 17,113,222 downwards.
TATACTGTTGTTAGCCTTTCTTAACAAATTGCAAACAAGTGACAAATTCCTTTACCTTTACACCCCAAACCACTGCTCCTTACGTACCTTGGGTAATGAAATTATTGATCACCTGTTTTTTGAATGTTCCTTCTCTAAAACAGTGTAGTTACATTGTCTTATCTACTTTCAAATATACCTTCCTAATCTGAAAAACCTTCAATCCATTCTAAATTGATTCAACTAACCACCAAATTTCAGAAACTATGACATCAATAATGTTATCATCCTTCTTTATGGTTATTGTGTACAACTTTTGGAATGAAAGAAAGCTTTGAACCTTCAAAGATGAAATCATGGAAGTTGGGCGCATCAACACTAGGGTGATCTTTCAAGTTATGGAACAACTCAGCTCAAACACATAGAGAAGGTAATTGTTGAAGTGTTTTATTTTTCTAATGTAATGCATGCAGGTTTTTTATTTTAGGTTTAGGAAAATAGAGGGTAATCCAATCCCTCTTCGGTATATACAACAAGGGAGACTTAAGCTCCAGGGAATGCATCAACCTCCAAAAGCCTTAAGCATGTTGCTGCAAGCTACAGGGGAAACACCTTCAGACGTGGTCTCCACATCGTAGCTGAAAAGATAGATGGTTACAATGAAGTTATGCTAAACCCACCTCCAAACAGTAGGAGGTCCCCTACTACTATGTTTGGTTCCGGAAGCTACAAAGGATGGTTGGGTGAGTTGAAGAAACATTCTAGAAAGAGATCAAAGTTCAGATGGAAGCTAGTAGCAAGGGGTATAGGCTCTTCTTCACCACCATAGGTACCCTAAGCAATGAAGATCCCACACTGTTCCGAAAATTAAAAAAAAATAAAACTTTCTTCTACTTATGATGTGCTGGTTTCAAGTTATGGGTTCATGCTCTAGTTTGTTATCTAGAAATGGTTGTCCTACTGGTAAGATGAACCTTTTCTATAGGGCCTCTTGATTGGTAGATATGTATATGCCCGATGTTGTGGTTTTTGTGATCATAAGGAACAATGGTGTGAAAACAGTTTCTGATGTCGAATTCTAAAAACTAGTAAGAGGTTCCCCACTCTGATTTGATCCGTCTTAGGATCGAGTGGCAACCTCAACTTGAGCGGAAGCGCGATGTGTTTGGAAACTCGGGATCGTAAATGGATTCGATTACCATTCTGATCGCCTTTGGAAAATTTGCTATCTCATTTCGAGGATCTAATTTTTTGGTCAAAAATTCAGTAGTTTTGTTCGTAAGGAACGATCTTGTAGGATTCCTGATGCCTTCATGTAAGGTTATTCCTTTTGGTGTAGAAAAGAGATTTGCATCTTTTTACTGGAACCTGTTTATTGGAAAGAGCGTTCCAAGATTTTCTAGACGAAATATGGAGAGGCAAATTCCAAGTGCTTCTATGCGCAAGCATCTAAAAGAAAATCTATTAACCATATTTCCATGCTTCTTGATGATCACGGTAATGCTTGTATTGACGATGATTCCATGAGTATTATTGTTCAAACTTATTTCTACAATTTATTCTCGACATCTCGTGGTGATGATTTTAGTAGCTTCAGGGGTATCAACTCGATTATTAACAATAATGACAATGACTCTTTGCTTGCTCCTTTTAAGTTAGAAGAATTCAAAAAAGCTATTTTTAAGATGTACCCTGACAAAGCTCCTGATCTTAATGGCATGAATCTGGCTTTTTTTCAATGGTTTTGACATATTATTGGAGAGGATATTTTCACTCATTGTTGTTCATAGTTGAATAATTGTGAGTTTCCTGATTCCCTCAATAACACTATTGTTGTTTTAATCCCGAAAAAAGATAAGCCTTGTACCATGAAAGATTTGAGACCTATAGCGTTGTGCAATGCCATTTATAAAATTATTGCTAAGGTCTTTGCAAATAGGCTCAAAGTTTTCTTCGCCAGAATTATTTCCCCTATGTAGTCTACTTTTGTCCAAGGTCGGTTAATAACTGATAATATTATGGATGCTTTTGAGCTTATTCATCAAATGAAAAATAAAGGGAGGGGTAACTCTGGTGAAACAGCTCTTAAGATTGACATTAGCAAGGCTTACGATAGGGTTTATTGGAATTTTTTGAAATTTATGATGTTGAATCCGGGCTTTGATGTTTGATGGGTGAATTGGATTATGCTCTGTGTATTTACTATGCAATATTTTCTCTCCTTCAATGACTCTGAAATTGGCCCTATTTTGTTGAAGAAAGAATTAAGACAGGGGGACACTTTATCTTCATCTCTTTATTTTATGCACAAAAGGCCTTTCTGCTCTTCCTAGACAACCTAAAAATGGAGGAGATATTCATGATATTTCAATATACTCAGGTAGTCCAAACATCTCTCATATATTTTTCACTAATGATAGTTTTCTACTTTTTAGAGCTAATCAAAGTGAATGCAAACATGTGAAAAATATTTTGGCCACCTTTGAGAAAGCTTTGGGGCAAGTTGTTAATTTTCAAAAATTAGGCATCATGTTCAGCTCTAACACAAAGATGTCTGATAGGAATGAATGTTCTTCTATTTTGGGTGTTGATGTCCTGCTTGACCATGGCAGGTATCTTGGTCTCCCTTAGCTTATCGGTAGATATAAAAAGCAAGTATTTTCTTTTATCAAAGATAGGCTAAGAAAAAAAATCAAAAGCTAGAAAAATAAATTACTTTCCAAACTAGGGAAAGAGATTATTATTAAAACGGTTGCGCAAGCATTACCAATGTACTGTATGAGTATTTTTCTCATCCCTCGTCGTATTTGTGATGCTCTCCAAAAGATGATGAATTCCTTCTGATAGGGTTCTGCTAGTAGTGAGAACATAAAAATACACTGGACAAGCTGGGACAAGTTATGTGTGGCGAAAACGTATGGTAGCATGGGTTTTAGGAACCTCCATTGTTTCAACCTTGTAATGCTTTGCAAGCAAGGGTGGCGGTTTATTGCTAACCTGGATTCCCTTACTAGCAAAACTTTTAAAGCTAGATATTTTACTTCCTGTGGGTTCCTCAATGCACATGAAGGGAGCAACCACAGCTTTATTTGGAAGAGTATTTTTGTTGCTAAGGAGTTACTTTCCAAGGGTGTTCGATGGAGGATGGGAAACGGTACCTCTATTAAGGTCTTTCACAACCCCTGGCTTAATGATGACAATGGGTTCTATGTCTACTCCCTTCCTCAATCGGATATGGAAGATTTAAGAGTGCATCATCTTCTTGATGACACAGGTTTCTCTTGGAATTTTAATTTGCTCAATGGATTACTTGCTCCTGAAGATGTTTCTAGAGTGGTTAAGACTCTTATTTGTTTTTCTAAGCCAACAGATAGACTCATATGGCATTATAACTTTGATGGCAATTTTGTAGTTAAATTGGGTTATAAATTGGCAATTAATTACTTCTCAGATGTTTCTATTTTTTTTATTGATGGGCCTTGGACAAAGCATTGGCATGCTAGTCTTCCTCCACAAGTGAAAGATTTTGTATGGCGTTGTCTTCTTAATTTTTTGCCTTGCAAATCTCGGTTGGCTTCAAAGGGGGGTAGTATTGATATTAGTTGTGATAGATGGAGTTGTTGAAGATTTAAATCATGTTTTTTTGGGCTGTCCTAAAGCACGTAAGGTTTGGTCCTTATCTCCTCTAGTATCTGTTCCTTATAATATTTATGGATTTTGTCCACAATCTTGTTTCTTCACCTCAGCTTGTAGCTTGGGAGAATTGCTTGACTTTGCTTTGGAGTTTGTGATATCACAGGAATATTTTTGTTTGGAGACAAAAATATACTCCAGCAACTTTAATTCGTGATTTTGCTGATGGGTTTATTGAAAACTGGCATAGTTCCAAAATTGCTTTTGATCGAATTGTACCCAACTTTTCTTGTCGAACTTCTGTTGCTAATTATTGGCGTAAACCTCGCCCTGGTAAGCTCAAATGCTACGTTGATGCTACTGTGTTTAAGGATAACAATGTTTTTTTTCTTTTGCAGCTATTTTTTGCAATGACAAAGGTGAGTTTTTGATGGGATTTTTGGGTCACCATCCTTTTGCTCTTGATTCGGTTTTAGCTGAAATTATTTCTGTTTGAGAAGCTCTTTCTTGGTTAATTGCAAGTAATATTAATAACGTTGAGTTGGAATCTAACTATCTTCAAGTCATCCAGGTTCTAAACTCTGTGGGTTCGTTTTTTTTTTTAATTAGATTGTTGATTCAAGAATGTTTTCAATTGAAGAATCACTTCATTCATTTGTCCTTTTAATAGACGTGTAAGAATGTCAATAAGGCAGCTTATGCTCTTGCCTGGGTAGCTTTATTACAGGCAGACCATTTTTCTTGGGATTCTCTTCCTCGTAATATTTCATCTATTGTTTCGTTTGATTGTTCTTGTAAGGCTCTAGGTCTAGGTGTATGGAGTAAGCCTATTGGCTTGGGTTTAGTTTATGCCTTCGTTTGTTAATTGTTTCGTTCCTTATTTTTGCTTCTTATAGCTTTATTTTAAAAAAAAAGTCTTTAATTAATTTGAATTCTTAAGAACAAATACTATAATAAAAATTCGTTAAAATTGCATACTTCAATAGAAAAAATATGAAACTAAATATATTGATGCACCTTCTGTTTGTCAAAACGCCAGGGTATGTTTCTATGTACTAAGTGTCCTCAATTGGGAGTAATCTACACAATTCTCAAAACTTTAGCATTATACTGCACTCAAAAATAACATAACCCAACAAGACGTATTTAATTATTGATTGTTTCAGTCCTTATATTTGATAATCCAACCGTCTTCGATTGATTCAATCTTTTCACTTAAGCTGCCGAGTACTCTTTTATTATAACTTAATTCTTTCTCCAACGTTTGCTGGTTTTATGTGATTATCCAATACGTTCGTCTAATCTTGTTTTCTTCCATTTTTTTATGACTATAATATATTCCATCTCCGATCTAACTTTTTCTAATTAAATGATTTCATCTAAAATGTCAGCTACCTCGGTCCCTTAGCCATCATGTTGAGCACCAATGAGGGAACTTGAGCAAAAATAGATGAGCTTACATTATTTGTAAACATACTAAAACTTGCTTGACACAATAATTTATCAAATGTGGAATCTGAAACCCACAAAGAGTTATTGCACACACCACACCTAATAATTTAATTTCAATAAATTACAAATACTAACAAGGAAAAATGAGAAGATTACAAAAAAAAAAAAAAAAAGACTGACAGATTGTCCCCTAAAAGCTTTTTTTTAATTGTAATACCAAGATCGAGCAGTACAGATGCCTCCCAAAGAATGCTATATTCATTTTGGCATCATTAAAATTATGGTACAAAAATATGTTATTGGGTGCCCCTAAATATTGCAGTGCTAATTATTATCGTGTCTGAAGTACTGTACTTACTTGACCCCCCCTCTCTCTCTATGCTTTGTGGTCCCCCTCGTCGAGTGTCCTAGGCCACAGTAACAGCGATCACTCCAGGAGATTTCTTCACCCGCATCTTTGATTCCACCACCGTTGCTCATCTCAAGCTCTGGTTGGATGCGTTCTGAGCTTCTTCTGGCAAATGAGTATCTTCTCCTTCTCGACACCGTATTCAGTGTCTTCTTTGCGGCAACTCCACCTCATGCCCTTTGCAATGGTGGTTATAGCGTCCATGAAGTAGCTTGATTCTCTTATGATAGCATAACCTGTGGGCCTCAGGATTCTGTCCATCTCCAAGAGCACATGCTTCATATCACATCTGCCCGTGTACCAACATGGGTCAGAAGAACTCGGGAACATAAATAAATGACAATGCACTGCCAAATTTGTGGGTTCTTTATTTGGATGGGACCGTCAGTTTTGCAGTAAGTGTGATATTTCTCCTGATCGCACCAAACTCAGATTGGTTTTGTTTTTGGTTTCAGGTTTCTGTTTGGTCCGCCGTATTATGTTGTCTAGTCAATCAAAAAGGTACATGGAATGAATGTTCAGGTAGATCAAAGATAGCTAAAAGGTTTTCCAGGCCAACCTAAGTGTGGGGCAAAATGTATGAGAGTTTCAGTTAGTCAATATATTCAGGGATAAATGCACTGAAGGATTAGGCCCAGTATAAATAACTGATAATCAAGTCAAATATTCGAAATGCTAGAAACTTAAAAGAAACTAAAGCTCCATGCTGAGCTTACCTGTGGCTTTCGGCAGTGAAGAGACCATCAAGATGGAGAAGATCATACGTCCTTGGATATGTTGAGAATGCTTCACACCTGGAAATGAACAAGAGATAAGTTGCGTTGTTCTGTCTTAAAATAACATAGCATATCACTTTGTGCACAGAGACTTGCCAGTCATGGTAAGTTCCAATGAGGCCTCGGTCGTAGACAACTGCAAGTGTATTCACAGCATAGGATGATACCACATTCATGACCCACAAGGGATCTTGAATTACAGCAGCAGCAAAACCTCCATAAACTGTGTTCATGTCCATCACATTTCTTATTTTATCAGTTCCAATTGCGGGCAGCAACTTCCTGTAGTGCTTTGCTCGTACCTTCCACTTGCCATCATCATGTTTGAAAGCACTAGCACTCCCACCATGAATTTCAGCAAGGCGTACAGGTGCAACATGCAACCGTTCTGGCCATTTTGGGACGGATTTAAGAACTGATTTTGCATTTTTTGGATTTGGAACGACAACGCATGGCCGAAGTGGAGTGTACCATGCAGAATCCGGTTCAAGGCTGTCATCACACTTGGGTGGGTAGGCATCAGGGGCAGCAAGCTTACGATAGCAACTAGTATCCGAAACTTTCTGCCAGACAGCAATATCACCCTTCTTATTATACAATTTGAAGCACATTGAAGTAAGCAGTTCTTGCAAGCTTTCGTAATCTGATCTCTGCTCTTCTATGGTAGTGTTCCACCCTTTCCAATGGCTTTCATAATTAACTGGAGGACCAGAAAGGACCCAAAAACCACCAGGACGAAGTATTCGATGAACTTCCAGGAGATAAATTCCACCTGAAACCAAAAGAGAACTGTCAGGAAGAGATATCGGAGGAATGTTTGGTACCGCTTCAAACTTTGAGCTTGAGAAAAGGAAAGAATGGGTTTGACAGCAAGTCTATTTTCTCATCAATTGCATCGTGGAATCAACTGATCAACCTAGTTACTGTTTTCACAGTTTAAAATTCAATTACCAAATTCTGTCCATGGTATAAGGCATCTGGAGCAATGAGCCATGTCAAATGAGTTTGAAGGGAATGGAAGGCGTTGGGTAGAAATTATGCCAAGGATTGCAGGAATTCCACGTTCCAAAGCAAACTGGACTTGAGCTTCGTGATTGTCTCTTGGGGCAAGAGAAACTGTCAGGATTCCACGGTCTAATAGATCACCTCCCCAGCTAGCAACCTGAAAATAAGAATTACTTTGATCAAGTAATGATAGACAATAGAGGTAAACAACTGCAAAAACATAACAGAGGAATTCAATTTCTATTCCTATAGAACGTCCCACTTATATGTAATGTGGTTTGTTGCAGAAAATGGAAGAAGAAAAGTAAACCAAAAAAGAAAATCCGACTGATGGTACTCACCCCGCACCCGGTATCAATAGCAGTTCGTACTGTCCCGTCCTTCATTTCTGGGATCAAATCCTGCATATGATCAACATAGGCACTCACTCCTTTAGGAAACATAGTACCTCCGCCAGGAAAGAGAAACTTCTCTCCCTGTTTTCTCAGCCAATTCTGATTAGACTTTTGTTTGTTAATCCAATCATATGGTACGTTCCTGAATTCATAGTCGTGGAGCATATTAGATGAGACTTTTTTTTAACAAAAAGTAAAACCTAGCAATTCAAAGTGGCAGAGGCTAGAAGATAACTGGAAGCAATCATAATACCTGTACCAACATTCATCCCTGCTCTTTGGCCACTTGATTGGAGGCTTATACCCATCTGGTGGAGGCACTAAGCATTCCTTCTTTTCAGATGGAGGAGGACAGTGTCGTTCCATGAAAGTTAGGCGATGATGACCATACTTCTTCCACCTCTGAGCAATAGATGTATAACATGAATATAGAAATTCTAAAACACATGGATTCGGGTGAGTTATTAAATAAATCATGTATCAAAAACAGCTCCTACCCTTGGATCAGTGCATGGAGTTAAGTCCTGATAGTCAATGGTGCATTCAGGAAAGGCAATGGATTTTATTTGAAGAGGAGCAACTTCGGCATCCTTGGGAGTTTGGACTGCCTTCGTTACATCCATGGCATTCTCGATCTTAATGCTATTTCTCTCGGAACAAAAGATCCCGCCTAGATAAAATGAAAACCCACAGAGTGCAGCAACCAATATTATCATGGGAACAACCTTAGATTTTTTATCAGGATGTACAGCCGGCTTTCCATCTTTATACTTCATGATTCAACACAAAGAGAATTATCTGCAGAGTCAACAAGTTTCGGTCAGAAACATGATGAATTGATGATAAAAATTGCCAATTGCTGTGTTCTACCTCGACATAACAATCACAAGTCCTTAATCTAATGACTTGGGAAGAGGCAGTTCTATTTTAGATTCCTGTAATAAAGTAATATGACTTGGATATGGAAAATCTGAAAATGAGTTGATAACCAACTTATATTATATGTGATCTTCAGGAACATGAATCTACCAACAGATCAGCTAGTAAAACAGATGTTGAACACACTCAAGAAGAAGTGATAAAAAGAATCGATCAAGTGCCCACGGTCTTAATAGTATGGATAAACGGGATAGCAACTTTTCAAGCACAGGGCCACTAAATGGTTAGAACTTGTGCATGAGGCCTGTAGAAAGATGAATAAGTTCAGCCAAAGCCCGAAAGAGCAAAGGAAATTAGTAAATAACAGAAATGCAGTGGACCATAATAAATTCGTAAATTGAGAAGACATGAAAAATATGTGCAACCTCGAGCACGAAATTTCCTTTTCCATGCTACTTTGGTATGAATACTTCTCACATGACAATGGGCCCTTAACCCCAAACCCAGCCGTCCTAAAAGGAGCTCTCTTTGTTTCTTTCCATATATACACACACGTAGGCCAAGTCAAAAAGGAAACAGGCAAAGCCGGTGGATCTATAAAACATAAACTGGGAAAATAAAAGAAAAGGAAAACAATAAACTTTATCAATTTAATCATTTCCTTCAGAACCAAGAAAAGTAACTTCCAAAGCTGTATTATTTATTTCTCAAACGTCAGAAGCGATGACTACACCAATATAGACTCATAGAGGATAATAATGGTCATCTGATCAAAAAAGAAAGCAGAAGAACGTAAGTCCTGTTCTACCACAAAAGGGTATGCTCAAAAGGGCAAAAAGATTTACCAATTTTATCACAATAACAAAATCCAAGAATGAGGTTCGTCGGAGGAGAGGGTGATGGAAGGAGAGAGCAAGAACAAGCCAATGTGCAGGCCTGGAGGGAGCAAAAAGTGAAAAAAAAAAAAAGAATAGAAGTAGAAAACCGACTTTGGTGACATTGTAAAATGGATTCTCTAATTTTCATTAGAATGATCATATTACAGCCTAGAATTAGCAAGAGAGTGGGGAAAGTGAAATAGGAATTGGAACACAGCGAAACATGTCAGATCTGCAACGCAAAAACAAGAGAACAAAAGAAAACACATGAAACAAGAAGGGCTAATGGCAATGTTCAAGTGTTTAAATAAAAAATACAACCTGAGAAGCAATCTGTAAAAGGAAATGAAAAACAGATGTCCCAAAAAGAAATGGAGACAGTAACACAGAGCAGGCCAAGCAACAAAATGCAAATATCAAAGACCGTACCTTTCTTCTTCTTCTTCACTCTATATCCACAAAAGTAAAAAATTTGTGAATTGTGAATGTGGGGGATACACAAGAGACAGCAATCTCCTACCTCAAAAGAGAGACCCGACGACAAGAAGCAGAGACACAGATAAAATGGGGCTAAGAAAAAACGCAGTGCATTAAAAACTTGTGAGATCTACCGATCTCTGGACCTCACACAAACACACGCCTTCGCTCTTTCAAGCCTTAAATAACTATGTCTCGTCGCCTTCTGTTTTGCATAGCTGTCCTCTCGTTGCTTTCTATTGGAGTCATTTCTCCATTTCCTTTTTATTATTATTATTTCGTTTTCCTTCATTCTTTTTATTTACTTGGTTGTAATGGCAAATACTATTGGTGCCATTGAAAGGTAAAAAGAAAAGGTGGAGAGAGAGGAGGCTGATTTCAATTTTCAACCATCGCCTAAATTTCATGCAAAAAGCACCTTCTGATCTCTAATGTCAAAACTCAAAACTCAAAAGTTTGATGCCTCTTACGAAATAAAAGGCATACGCTTGCAGTTTGTAGTGAACCCGTGTCTCGTGTTTTTAGCCGACGAAGACAACAACCCATATGTTTGGACTTTTCAGCGTCATCGCAGGATGAAGTTATGAGTTTTTTTTTCCAATATTTGGAGTAGGCTAGTTTTGTAGACGTAGTTCTCATTTTCCCATGGGCGTTCTCCTTTACATTTTAACATATAAAAAATTTTTTAATCATCAAACTGATTCTTAAAACCCTTGGTTCAGTTATCTTTTATTACAGGACATTGAAACGTCCATTTTCATTGACAAATTATTTTTTTTGGTACAAATACTTATCTTTAGAAAGGAAGTTGAGTGGAAGGTCACAAGTTGAGTTATGATAGTAATACTGTAGGAATTCATCTAATGTGGTGGTTCTTTGTATGCACTGAACACTGAGCCACCTATTTGATAAGCTAAGCAAGATTAAATCGTGATTTATCTCCCTCATAATTATGTCAAGTTGAAGTATAAGTGTACGATTCCACCTTTTAAGTTCAACGAGATAGTAAAACCCATTAAATTAAGCCATCGGAGTCCCCTATTAACTCACTTCTTCTTCGCAGATGACCTAATCCTCTTTTTTGAAGTGACTATCGATCAAGTCCAGGCTCTCAGAGACACCCTGACTCTGTTTTGCAAAGTGTCTAGCCAGAAAATCAGCCATGACAAATCT
>JANZLD010000005.1:17010004-17038632 GCA_026413575.1 Erythroxylum carthagenense | reverse complement strand
ATTCAAATTTATAATTTTAGCCCAAACTTAAAGAATGATATTAAAATGCTCTAATTTTTAATCTGTTAATACATCTGACGTGATTCTAGTTGTCATGTGTTTTATGTTTATCACGTAATTATTTAAAAAAATGAAAAAACCCCAATCTTGAAGCGACTCCTTTTCTTCTACGGAAGAACTATCTTGCTTTCTCCCCCGCCTGGCATCCTTGGTTTGTATTATCTTGGATTTTCCTATTTATCCTTCGTCTTGTGTGCATATAATTACTTCTTTATCTTCGGTTTTACTTAAATGCTTCTTCTTCGTCCTATCTTTTTCATGCTCTGTCTCTCCTTAATCCAATTTTAATGATACTGAAAGTTCTCCTATTTGGATTTAAAAAGTTTGGTTTCACTGATTTGAATTGCCATTGCGGTAATTCTGATGTGAAACTCAACTGTCTTTTCTATTTAGGGTATATTTAATTGGACGTAAGGTTTTTAATTGAATAAAATGTAATATGATAGAATAGTTTATAATATGATAGAATAGTTTATAATGATATAAAAAGGTAAATGAATGTAATTAGAAAATTGTAGAAGGGTTTATAATGTAATATAATAAAATGTTATTTGAAAGAAGGGTTCATGATGTAATATAGTGACATGTTTATTATTTTACATTCTATCTTAAATCTTCCAAATCGAAGGTAATTTATTTTTATTATTTAGGATGAAATAAGATGTAATGTGAAATATTTTCTTTCTATCATATTCTATTTTATTTCATTATAAACTCTCATCTTAAATAATATAATAATATTATATTCTATTATATTACATTAATAATCATTCAACCAAATATAGTCTGGTAATCTTTTTTTCTTGGTCAATGATGCATTCTAATAATCAACATTTTAAAAGCTAGAAAGTTGTGTACGGCTTGATTGTGTAGAATATCCTAATAAATTAACTTTCTAAAGCATTTTTAGACAGCATATTCAGTCTCACATCTCATTAAACTCTCATCATTTGTGGCTCTAGGCATAAAGCTTGGTGCTTTATCCATGTTGGATTCTAAATCTTAGAGTTTTGAGTTGTTTTCCTTGTTTTGTATCCACTATTTCCTTGGTTTTTGCCTTTTAACTTTTTCTAAATTGCAAAACCCTCTCTTTGAGGCATAAAGCTTACTTGGTGCCTTATCTACTAAATTGAAATTTGAAGCTAAGTGTAAACATTTTTTGGGTGAAACAACTGTCTGTATCGTTAAATTGTGGATGAGAAGCCTGCTATATGTATTTAAAGAAGCAGTAAATTGTGGATGAGTAGTGGAATTTGTTACAAACTTAGAGAAGAATTCATGGGTGAGTTGGAAAGCGGAAGATGGAAGTTTAGAAAGGAGTTTGGAGTCTGCAGAATTCTGTAGTTGATAAAGAATGGTGCGAACTCGAAGAAGGTAGTCTGGGTTGACAGGAAAAGGTGAATTGCAAGTAAAAAACAGAAAATCTAGGGGAAAAGACAACTATCACTTATCATTCAGAGAATTATGAGAATCGTTTAGTTTTCTTGATAATTATTTTAAAATGCATTAATCAATTTTTTCTGATGTATTGTAGAAAAATATGGGTGAAAATAAAATATACATAATTTTTATTTATAGGAAGAGTATCAAGGTCCTGTTAGTAAATTTAAGAATGCTATTTATTATTATTTTGACAATTTAGTAAGAGCTAAAAGAAAATACTCTCAATTTTACCGAGAGAAGGCATAATGCTTAATGGTAAAATGAGATTAACATTTTTTTGTTGTTATTATATAGAGTATATAATACGATTATCATGATCTTTAGTAATTTTTTAGATTTCCTATATTAATTATTTTTATTGTAATAATAAGATGAAGCTACCAATATCAAATGTTAAATTTAATATTGGTCAACATTTTTCTTAATGCAATAACACAAATGTGAGTATTGCCATTTTTTTTATCAACACATTACTATAATACAACCAATGAACAATTATTCAAATTGTAACTTTCTTGTAAGTATGTAATTTTGGTAAAAGAGTTGAAGTTTTATTACACTAGTAAATTTTGTTGCATATCTTCTATACATTAGGGTCAAACTCTTTTCTACAAAATTCATTGTTGCATTTAAAAAGTGAGTTTTAATTTATAAACCTTTCAAAATTTGACATAGTTGTGACATTTGTGATTTTGTTTCTATTTTGTATGTTCAATGTGTCCATATATCTTAGGTGTCTAATGCATCTTAACGTTGTTCAAAAAACAACTACTCTTATTACTTTATATTTATGTCTTTAAACACTCCGATTTATTTATTTTGGTAACATCCAAAGGATTTATAAATATCCATGTTTTAAAATAATTGTACTTCTTTAAGCATAGCTTTATATTTCTTTATCCACATTATGATGATTTATGAAATTTTAAAATACAATTGTGTTAGAAAGAGTTGTGAAGCATCAATAAATCCTTTTTCATTAAAACTACTATTAATTCCTTTTACATAACAAATTTTGTGAATGTATCAAAGTTAGATCGAGAAAATTATTGAGAATCAATAGAGTCACTAACTCAGTTGCATATATAATTGAGTAGGGAAGTTCAAAATCAAATTATGGACTTTATTTCTCAATTACCAAATTACATTTTTAATTTTCCTTAATTAATTATTATTCCTCATCAGATTTTTAAGTTTTCTATTATATATTTATTTAAGGAACTTCACTAATTGTGTATTCCGCTTTGAGCAAAATGTCATAGACTCCCACAATTAAATGTATTATAAGATCTCACATCGGTTAGATAAAAGAACGAAGTACATCTTATAAGGGTACAGATATCTCTTTCTCATAGACGCGTTTTTTTGGGTGTGGGAAGAGCATAATCGTGAGGGCCTTGGTCAGATAGGCAACCCAAAGAGAACAATATATATGAGCGGGTGATCTGGGCTATTACATGTACATCCAATCCAATAGTTTAAAGTGATATACAAAAAGCAATCGTACCTGAAAAGAATACCAAGATATTTCCATATAAATCTAATTAAATTAAACGGTTGGACGCAGAGTTGTTCTTAACATATTATAGGTGATGGACAAAATAAAAAGAATGGCTTCAATAAACCAGCAATATACAAATATCTAAACTTTAAAAGCATATTTTATTATTAAAATTTAATATTCGTACATAAATGACTTAACTTGTAAGTCTACATATTCAACAAAATACTAATGATCATAACATCAATTAGTAAAATCTTGCAAATGTCAGTAACAACAAAATCACTAAAAATAGTAGCAATAACATCAAAATAGTAGTGACAACAATCAAACAACAATATCAAATTGTAAAACACCAAGAAAATTGCATTAACAAGCACACAAATGACTATGAATTATGATAAAAATTTATACATTTATAGATGCAAAATGATTAATAATAGTATCAAGGTCAATATTATCTAGGATATCTTTCTTAATACATAAAATAGCTAAATCATTCAACCTTTCTTGTAATATTGATGACCTTAAATAGGTTTTCAATAATTTTAACCTTAAACAACTTTTCTCAGTTAATGCTACACTTGTAGGTATAGTCAATAGAATTCAACAAGCAATTAAAATTCGAATAATAATCTGCAACTTTAAGAAATTCTAAAATTTCAACCTATGACATTTAATTTATTTGGCAAAGTCATTTGCAACATTTTAATCAAGAAAAAGATCATTCAGTCCACATCCGACACATTATCATGAGAAAAAATTGTTGTAAAATTAGTGCAACATTCTTTTAATTCATTATCATCAAACAACCTCAACTTTTTTGAATAAAATAAGAATGTAAAAATATTTTCAAATGTCATTAATGGTACCTCACTGAAGCAATTGTCATATCCATAACAGTTAGACAGTAATTAACTCTGAAAGAATCCTTAGTTGATTGTATTTTTCTATCGTGATCATTTTCATCAAATTGTCTTTTTCTAATAAAACAACATCTAGTTGGAAATGTAGGCTCTACATTTATTTCATATGTAAGACTTTTGACAATATTCATACTAGAGGTAACCTTTCGTCTCTATTTTTGCAAAAAAATACCATCACACATTCTAATTGCTTCATGGTAGCTTCAATGCACATAGATTTAAACTGCAACTTTTTACTCACCACGTTAATAGCAAATAAAATATTATACCAAATAACTGTTTTACTCAAAACTCTCAGGTACACTGACCAAACTTTCAACTTCCCTCTTTGAATTGGCATCATCAAAAGATCTAGATAATTCCATCAAAGCAATATTATTTGAGGAGCTTAAAATCTAATAGATTTAACACTTTTTATTTGACTCTCCCAACGAGTGTCAGATAATGATTTCATGGTTAAGCCCAAAACATTATCAAGTAAAACCTTCCACATTTTAAGAGAACCTGAAATAATGCATATATGCATTGCAAAACTCCAAAAAAATAAAACAACCTTAACACAAGAATATGTCATATCGCTAAGAGCAAGATTAAAATTATGACAAGTACATGACATATATAATGTTCTCAGATTTATTTCCAGTAATCGCTTTTGAACCCCTTGATGTTTTCCCTTCAGATTTATTTCCAGTAATCGCTTTTGAACCCCTTGATGTTTTCCCTTCAGATTTATTAACCTTGACCCCTTACATTATGGGCATTCAGATTAAGAGAATTAAATACATTCAATAATTCATTGAAAAGTCTCAATCCAAATGTGTTATCTACCTTCAAGAATTTTAAAAAGTGCTACTTTATTTTTATTTTTTATTTGACATATTCACGTATCACATTAATAAACTCATTTGTTTTTTATGGCTCAAATCTAGGATACAAACAAGAATAATATAAAAGGATTTCGCCTCTTTAATAATTCTCATGATAGAACTGCTAACACTATTGGCCAACATGGAAATCAGCTCATTTTGAATTTTTTGACCAAGATAATGATGATGAATTTCATGAATTTGATTACGTCTAACATGATATTGTATTACTTCATCAAATTTAGAAATCATCTCAATTAATCCCAAAAAATTACCATTATTATCTTGGTAAAGTATTTCATTGCATCCTGAAAAAAGCCAAGTTATATTTAGGAAGACATTTTATAATAAAAACTATTCTTATCAAAACTTGTTTCTAACGTTATTTTTTCTATACAATTTCTTGTTGCAAATCTTTAACAATTGTTTTATTTTTGTTCAATCTTACTTTTAATTCATTCCAAGTCACTGTGTTAGTCATATGCTCAATACTATTCTCATGTTCTTCAAGTCTTTTACTAAAATGCCTCCAATTAATCTCTAAATCTATCATTTGCTAATACATTTTGTTTACTATTAAATTTGAACAACTTACAACAAAAACAATATACTTCATCTTTATGTTTAGAGTAAACTAACTATTTTCTATTACTAATCTCTCTATTACTCAATTTCTAGAATAATAAGAATATGAAAAATATCGAGAGCTATTGTCTAAAGGAAAGACGAGATTCAAATAATCTGATAGGCCTTTTTTTATAACTAAAATGGCTCTTACTATATTATCAAGATTATCCCAATTTTTAGGATCATAAACATCTTATATAAAGATTAGTTGCTCATTTGCCCTTAAATTTTCTAAATTGAATGTATTTGGTAGATGAACGTGTACACTCAAATTACTAATATCCTCACGAATATAAATCTCATCACTCAATTTTTTTTATGTCGAAACTACCTTCACCTAATTCCTCATGATTCTCAGTAGAGAAGTCTACTCTTTTAATAAATTTATTAATTACTCCTTTTTGAGATTAAATTAATTATTCTACTTATTTTCTATTTTCCCCCTTTCTTCACTTCCAAACAAATGCTTTTAGGCAACATCATATAAACTACTTATAACACAATTGAACTAGAAAAAGGATAAAACACCTGTACAGAACTGGAAGAAGTATGTAGGCATAATAAAACACCAATAGCTTGACAATATATCATAAAGATATACCAATGGTATCATATGTGTGATTGAGGAAAAATAAAGAGAAAATTTTAATATCCTATGTTAAAAATGAAAAAAATAAAAAAAAACAAACTTGTATGATGAAAACAATCATATTCAAAGTCCAATTTTTGATTTTTAAAATAATTTAAAAACATCAAAAACTACCAATGATTTACTTTTCACCAAAGAGAATAGATATTGACATTACAATTTTAATCTAATCATGATGATGGTAATAGTTCAAAGAAAAAGAGAAATCAATTCTCTTTTTGATAATAGATATATGTGGAGAAGGCATAATAATCTTATAATAAATACATATTTGTGGAGAAGTTATAATGATCTTATAATAAATACATATTTTAAAATAAATATGATAAGTCGGAATATAGTTGAATTACAATGTATGTATTGTAAAAAAAAATTGATTTTTTCAAACAAAAATAAAAGTTTTCAATATAACTATATTATGCTAAATTAAATGTTAAATAAATTTAAAATTAAATAACTTTATTTTAATTTTTATATTATTTTAATTAATAATGTTAATAATATTTTCTTATATTTAATTAAAATTAATAAATAAATAAATATTACAATATAATAATTTTTAGCTACGTTTCTAAAAAGCTTTTTGGTACAAAAACTAAGCGTAGCCAAAAAATATTGACTACGATTTCTCAAAACGTCACTAATAGTTTTTCGCTATGAAACTAAAGCGTAAGAAAAAAAACTATCGGCGGCAATTAGAGAAAAATGTTGTCTATAGTTTTCGACTATTGAGATTTGGTGACATTTTTGGCAAAAAATAAAAATCATCGCTATTGACTTTTAATGATGATTTTAGGACTTTTAGTGACGATTTTTTCGTAACTAAATGTGGTTATGTTGTAGTGAACATTAGAGTTTTTTTTTAAAATTTATTAATAATAAAAAGTTACATAACAAAAATAAAACGAGTCACATCAGACATGTTAAGATTAGACTACTTTCTCAACAAATTAAAAAATAGAAAAATTTAACAAAATTTTTAAAGTTTGAATTAATATTGTAAAATTAAATAAAATTCGTTTGTTTGTTTGTTTTTTACAATCAAACCTCTTACTAAATTGCCTTATATATTCTTTTATTATTTTTTAAAAAAGATATTCTTTTATTATTTAATATTTCCTTCATGTTCAAATGTCCGACAAGTAATTAGTGCATCAATGGTATTTGATAACTACACATAAAAATCATGCGTTGGGTATTTACTTGTTTTTAGTAAATACATTATATATTCTTCACACTAATTAAGAGACCGAATTCACCTATTATTTTTTTTTATCAAATTTATTCAGATACTATTTAACATGTTTCAAGTTGTCCTTCCTTTTTCAAGTTGCATAGTGAATTAAAAAGGATTAGAACTTAGAAGTCAAATAAGCTCCCAATGTTTATTTTGGATCGTTTCTTTTAGATCATATTAAGTATCTAACGCATAATTGAATAACTTATTACTAATTTAACAAAATTTAATAATTTTATAACAAATTCAAAGTGTTTATTCATTTAAATTTAGTATTTATTTTTATAACTTTTTAATTTAGAGATTAATCTTTCAAAATTAGTATAATTTAATTCAAAATATTATCTTTATTAGTTTTGATTGATGTGGTATATATTTCTTACACTACAAGAAAAATAGAGTTTAGTGACAAAAATTACCGCATCAGAAATCTTATTTAATGACGGAATTTGTTGACAGACTAAGGCGTCAGAGATACAACTAAAGGTAAATTTACCGACGAAAATTTTGTGTACTATCGGTGAATATACCGACGGTTATTCTGTGTTGTATTCGATCGGTAAATTTATCAACGGAGAAGATTTGTCTAATGGAAAAATTATCAATGGATTTGATTATTCCATCGGTAAATTCATATTTTCATTACTGGTGATTTTTAGCTTTCCGTCAGTAAATCGATTAATTTTCCTAACTAACTTTGTTTTTCGTTAGTAAATTTACTAAAAACTATTTTTTAAAATTTCTCAACATTAAATTTTATTTGATAATGTTATGGTTGATACATAATTTAAGCAGTTATGAGTTGTATGTTGATAATATTTTGATTTGTTTCAACATTTAATTTGTTAAAATAGAAAGTTAATTGATGATACAAAGTAAAAATTATCTTAATTGATAACAAAAAAATTATTTTGTACATACTAAGTATTTGTAATTCATACAAAATGATTACAAGTACGCTATTCATTTGGTGATCGTGGATGTTCTGATTGCTACAATAAGGTGTATGCCTCCCCTTCAATTCATTCATCTCATTACGGAACTAAGCTATATATTCTATCGATTATTGCAACTGAGTTGCCAATGTCTGCATTGTGCTCCGAAGCTCATTGATTTTATTGGTTGTCGATCACCTACTAGATGTTGCTATACTAGACGTGGAAGATTGTGAATAACATGTATTCACAAATGAACCTAAGCCGAATATCCTTCCACGACGATTCCTGGCACCCACTGCATGAAGATAGGTTTAAGTCTCATCAATATCCTCAGACTGCTGAGACCGTCATTGAAAACTTTTTTGTATTTGGTCCTATGATAAGGCAATATTTATGTTAGTAAGTGATAATTATTAAGTATTAATATTAAAGCATAAATTTCACATATATTTAGTTCTCTACATCGGGTGTTAATGAAGGTCACGCTGTCATGCTTCTTATTATGAGTGTGCAAAAAGAGTTGACAAGGTGTAGGATTCATGCCCATAGACTTTTACTGCATCATAATAAAATGCTATAAGTGAATTACAATTTTTAACATTATTATTTTTCATAATATACATATTTTTATTCAAAAATTCACACATCAAATTAAAGTGAAATACACCAAAGTAAAAAAAAATCAGAATATAAATGTAAGGTGTAGATACTTACAAGTCTCTCTGCATGCTCGTAATGGGTAATAAATCCTCTAGTATATATGAGAAGACTCTCTCACTTGTTCCTCCACGTCTGTTGGTAGAATTACGCTCTAAAATAGACATTCCCTCTAGTGATGTCCAATACCACTGCCAACAACTTTATATTTGTTCAGAAATATAAGGCAATCGTTCAACAATCTTGTGTATCGCACCGACAAAGTTTTGATAATGTGTATGTACTTGTCTCTCCCATACTTTATAAATGACGTGCCAAATTCAGAATCCCAAAAAATTCTTTATGAAATAAAAGGAAAAACATACAATAAGTATTTATAATGTAATAATATTTATCTAATAAATGTATAAAAATCAATTTAAAAACTAAAAAATAGTTTTTTAGCTTAAACTCTTTATAGTAAAATTCCTTTGTCACCTGAGACATATTCTTCCATATATAACCCTCAACATCAAATTTTTTCTTAAATTTGTATGTCATGTTTCTTGAGCATGGTCCAGATAGAATCAGCCTAATATTAAAACAATTAATTTTATACCATTTTAAAATTTAAACTTATAAATTAATTATAAACATATAGCTTTTCATGCATTTTCACTTATAGAATGTTGACAATTGTTTTGTAAGTTCTTCCATCAGCTTCCTCAGTTTTAAGCTAAAGGTCACCTCTTTCATCCGCATCGTTTATCCCTGATATCTCTGTCAATATAGGGGTAGTGGATGGTGTAGTAGCAGGTACGGAAGGTAATGCCTCATCTATAATTGTAGTAGTAGCTGGAGGTACAACATCTGATTTGGTTGCAGTTCCAGAATGTGATGCTCCATCTGGACAGTAATTGGCTTAAAATCGTGATTTGAACCTTGGTTGCATTATATCCTATTTTCTCTTTGGTGACATATTTTAACCTAAAATTCATATCCCATCATTTGAATTAATATTTCCTATTTTCATCTTGGTGTGTTTATGCTACTCTTACGACAACTCTATCAAATTTACGATGGTAGTAATATCCGTCAACCATCTTTCTATTATAATAGCCTATTCTATTATTATTTTAGTAGTTGTTTTTTTTATTATTGTTATTTTTGGAACTATTATTATTTTTATTGTTATTACTTTCTAGCTTTAAGGTTTACCTAAAATCGGACATACAAGAATAGTGAACGACACGAGATAGGAGAGATGCCTTTCAATCGTACGGAGGGAATTAGTGCAAACAGTTCGGTGCGCACAACTTGTAAGAATAAACTAGGAGATGATCTAATAAGAATAGGCTCTTGGAACGTCGGGATCCTCATGGGGAAGTCTTGGAATTAGTAGAGATTTTAGATAAGTATAGGATACAAATAATCTGTATTAAGGAGACCAAGTGGGAAGGAGCTAAAACAAAAGAAATAGGGGGTTTCAAACTATGGTTCTCGAGAAGCTCGCAGAAACATAATGGTATAGGTATCTTGGTAGTAAAAGAACTTACAACCGGTGTAGTGGGGATCACAAGGTTTAACGTCATGATAATGGTGACAAAAATAGTTTTTAGCAGTATGTGTGTATGCTCCGCACATGGGTTCATGTAGATAACAACAAAGTATATTCTAGGAGGCGTTGGATGGGGTGATTCAACAAATCTCTAATACCAAACAAATCCTCCTAGGAGGTGATTTTAATGGACATATAAAAGTGGATTCAAATGGATATATAGGGACCCATAGGGGCTTTAAACACGACCCTAGAAATGAGAGTGGGATTGCTCTTTTGGACATGGACCTCGCATATGGGTTAGTAATAGCAAATTCCCTTTTTAAGAAAAATGAAGCGCACTTGGTGACATTTCAGAGTAGCACAAACAAGACACAAACTGACTATTTCCTAGTCAGTAAAAGTGCCAGACCAAGGTGCAAAGATTGCAAAGTACTTCCGGCCGCATGCATTTCAACTCAACATAAACTACTAGTTTTGGATCTGGGAATTAAGGGATGGAGGTCGTAGTTTTATCACGCAATGTCATAAAATTAGGTGGTGGAGGTTGAAAGTGGACAAGGTGGAACAATTTAGGACTCAAGTTCAGACTAATACAACATAGTCAATATGTGGGGATGCAAATTGGATGTGGGAGGGTGTAGCCTCCGTGGTCTGAGCTATTGCCACAAAAAACTTAGGGGTATCTAAAGGGATATCCAAAGGGCAAGAGGGAGGGCGAATGGAATCTTAGTGGTGGTTGAGCGAGCTTTAGGGGACGGTTAAGGTGAAAAGGAGAGCTTTTAAAGATCTTCTGGCAAGTACAACAAAGGCAGAGCAGGAATTCAATAGAGTACAGTATAGACTGGTAAAACAAAAGGCAAAGAAAACTATATCAGTGGCTAGAGGAGAAGCATATGAGACTATGTACAGGGAATTGGATGTGTTAAAGGGAGAAAAAAAGATTTTCAAGTTAGCATGAGATAGGGAATGTAGTACATATGATTTCAACCAAGTTTGCTTTATACATGATGAAGTAGGGTAGGTACTCACAAAGGCCCAAGCCATTAAGAGACGATGGTAAAGATACTTCTATGGCCTGTTTAACATAGAGATAGTGGGCAACATAAAGTTAGACGAACCCTCTGTATCGGGGCATGTCCTTACTAGGTACACTTGAGAAAGGGTCACAAAGAGTGAAATTACAAAGGTTATGAGAGGGATAGGGAGCAGAAGGCCCGTAAGGTCGAATGAGATCCCTATAGAGGTATGGAAGTGAATAGGAGTTGGTATCAAGTGGTTAGTCCAACTCTTTAATATGATCCTAGGGATAACCAAAATGCCGGATGAATGGAGATTGAGTAGGTTGATCCCCTTATACAAGGGCAAATGAGACATCCAACATACTATAGAGGCATCAAACTACTGAGTCACATCATAAAGCTGTGGGAGAAGGTAATTGAAAAAAGGATTTGGAGAGATGTTTCTGTGTCGGCCAACCAATTTGGGTTTATGCTTGTAGGTCCATGACAGAAGCAATACATCTACTTCTTAGACTCCTGGAATGCGATAGGAAACAAAATTGGGATTTGCATATAGTTTTTATTGATTTAGAGAAGGCGTATGCCAGGGTGCCTAGAGAACTCTTATGGAGGTGTTTGGAGGCAAAGGGCATTTCTATGACTTATATTAAAGTTATTAGGGATATGTATGAAGGAGTATTGACAAGCGTAAGGATAATAGGAGGCGACACGGAAGCATTTTCTATTAGTGTTTGACTACATCAAGGTTCTGCTTTAAGCCTTTTTCTGTTCACACTATTGTTAGATGAACTTACCAAACATATACAAGGAGAGGTACCTTGGTGTATGTTATTTGAGGGTGATACTATCCTAGCAGATAAGACCAAGGAGGGGGTCAATTCCAAGCTAGAACGTTGGAGAGATACATTAGAACCGAAAGGTTTTAGGATGAGTAGGTCTAAGATGAAAAACTTAGAATGTAACTTTTTGAGAAACCAGTGGTTGCATGACACGGCGGTTACAATTGGTGCTGATGTCATACCACAGAAATCGTGCTTTAAATATCTCGGGTCCATCATTTAGAGTGATGGTAATATCGATGCCAATGTAGTACAACGTATTAGATCTGGATGGACCAAATAGAGGAGTGCGTCAGGAGTTTTATGTGACAAAAAGATTTTTGTAAAACTCAAAGGGAAGTTTTATACAACGGTGATCCGTCCAATTATGTTATATGAGGCAGAGTGTTGGTCTACCAAATGGTGACATACAAGATAGTTATTGGCAGCTAAAATGCGTATGCTTCGATAGATGTGTGACATTACCAAAATAGATAAGGTTCAAAACTGTGTGGTGAGAGATAGACTACAAATGGCTAGTGTGGCCGATAAGTTGAGAGAGACTAGATTTAGGTGGTTTGGGCATGTGCACAGGAGGCCCTCTAATGTTTCGGTGCGTAGTTGTGAGAGTATAACCCTTAGTGAATACAAGAGGAGAAGGGGGAGGCCTTACAAGATCTGGAGGGAAGTGATCAAGAAAGATTTGTCTGAGTTGGACCTGAATGAGGTAGTGGCCAGAAATAGAAGAGTATGGCGTGATCGGATAACGGTAAGGCATTAACCTTTAAAGTTCGTCAATACAGTACAGTAGTTATTTGGAGATGGGACTCGTGGCACGCAGATTATAGGGACAGTAGGATTGGCATATCTGTAGGGTATAGGAGCAAGGACTCCTAAAGTAAATAGAAACGAGGTGAGTCAGCCTTTGCAGCTTATCGGGTACTCGTTAATTTAAACTTCGGTAGGTATATCCTGTATTTTTACTTATTTATGTTTTTAGTGTAATTTTTATTTATTTAATATGTTACCGTGCTAGTTTTACCTTTTCCTTCTGGAACCTACATCAGTCTTACTTGTCTCATTTGTATTGTGGGTCTACTGGAAACAACCTCTCTACTATATAGGGGTAAAGCTGCGTACTATCAGACCTCTCCAGACCCTGCTTCATTGCGAAACTTCAGACTGGGTGATGATGATGATGATGAACTATAACTAATGAGTTGGAAGTTGTTATTCAAAAGTTTGTTGCTCATGATTATTTGCAATAGAAATACAACTGGTGATACTATTTAACTTAGTTTCTAATAATCACCAAACAGAACTTCACATTTCCTTCAATAACATGCTTATATCCTTGAATGTAAGTCGTAGAAATTTCCTATATGCATAGATCATGCGAGAATATTTCCTACTTGCTTGACATATTATAAAAGGAAGGTATAACTCAAACCTACAAAGGCATAATGCATCTGAGAATTATGATTACGGGTCTCAGTTATGCTTTAACTTACATACATCAACTATGCTCGTCTTCACTCAAAAAGCCTATATAAAGACTCTTACAATTAGAATGCTAGACTCTCCAACAAGATTATTTTCTTATATATTTCAGCTAATTTATTAGGGAGGAGCAGGATGGCTTAACGACACCAATCTCAACTGTCATAGTAATCAAGATTTTCTAGCTACCTAAGACTCCGTAAACTTCTTGTACTACCCTCTAAGTAACCAACTAATATTCCACTTTAAGCTTCAAGGTAACTAACATAATGTTTTGAAATATTCAGATCTTCCCAATCTTCAATGTCCAATGGTAAGATTTCAAAGTATCACCCCATAAATAACTAGCTACTAATTATATTAAATTTAGTTAATAAAACTAGTTAAATAAAAATAGAGAGATGATTAAAGATAATTAAATTAAATAACTAATAAATAAAATAAATAAATACTTAAAAAATCAATTCAACAAAAGTTAATGTTTCGAGGTTCACTTATATAAAATTTCAAGTATCGTATATAATTGATTATCTAGGTGTGAATAACAATGATCGTAGTGTGCAAATCATACTTCACATGTCAGTTCTTCATACAATATCTAAAATTAAATCTATGGTGGATAATCACAAATCCAATATTAAGATTAAATAAAAAAATTCAACCAATAAAATAATCAAACATGTATAAATAACTGAATAAATCCTTACAAATGTTATTATCCATTAAACATAATAGAAACAACACAAAACACATCAATCTTAACATTGAAAAATATAGTAAAATAAAGAGAAATATAAGAAGTTACTAACTTCTTCAATTCTTGCTCCCAATCTTTTTCCAATAAAAAGAAAGAAAAAACTATGAAAACACTAATTAAAGATAGTTACAACTGGCTAGAATCCTTGATATGTCCAATGCACACACAAGTCGCTAGGAGGTATGCAGAGGTGGAAGTGGTATCAGTTAAGTAGTTGGGTAACATTGGAATACGTCCATTCAATAACCCCACTTGATGTGGAAGTAGTTTAGGAAGTAATTTGTTGTTTCCATAATATTTGGTTGGGACTCAACCAAAGTAGTTCAATTGGTCTAGGTTTCTTTATTTCCAAGTTAGTTAGTTTCGTAATTCCTCTATAACTAAAAGACTATATATTGATAGTTGTATTGTTAATAAAGAGGATCATAAAACATTATCATAAAATATACCACTCTCTGAATTCTTTCCTTAATCTCTCTGTCTTTCTATTTTTCTTTCCTAAACTTTGTTTTTAATCCCAAATTAAACCCATCAATTGGTATCAGAGCCAGTTTCATCAACAAAAATGGAGACTTGCCAAAAAGGCAACTAATAATATACGGAGCAAAGTTGCTGATCTCCTTTCTAAACAAGAAGCTGTCTTGAGTCAAGTCCGCAACAATTATGATCAATTGAGAACACGAGTAAACGAAAACTACGATCAATTAAGCATGATGGTTCAAAACCTCACCAATGAGTTTCAAGCATTCTGAGCTGCTATAACTCCAACACGACCTAACACTAGGGGAAACCCATTCTTTAAAGCAAGGAGCTCTCGAGCCAGTTTAGATGACTCCAAGTCCCATGGAGCAAGTTCACTAAGACCTCGACCCAAGTTGTTATTTCCTATATTTGAAGGTGAGAATCCTTAAGGGTGGCTATTTCGGTCTGATCAATATTTTCGATACCATGGTGATCTAGAGGAGGAGAAATTTCCAATCTCGTCATTCCACTTGGATGGATTAGCGTTATAGTGGTATGAATGGTACATTAAGTTCAGAGTAACTTTGTCTTGGACCAAGTTCAACCATACACTTTTGCAGAGATTTGGTCGTCTAGAATATGAGGACCCTGGAGCAACATTAAAACGGTTGAGACAACAAAGTTTGGTAGAAGCATATCAAGAAGAATTTGAAAAATTATCCAACAAGGTGGATGGATTACTTGAGAGTTTTTTGGTCAATAGCTTCATTGGAGGGTTGAAGGATGAGCTCCAGACTGACTAAGAATGAACAAACCACGAACTACCACTGACAGAAGGGAGGAACCAACAATCACGAAGACAAAATTCAGTGTGCAACGTGTGGAATACTTGGGGCACATTCTTTTGGGTAATATAATCGAACTAGAAGATGCCAAAATTCAAGTGGTTTGTGAATGGTTTAAGCCCAAAATTGCAAGAGAGGTAAGAGGATTTCTAGGCTTAGTAGGGTATTACAAAAAATTTATCCAGCACTACGGAGTGATTGCAGTGCCATTAAACTGATTGTTTGGCAATGAGGGATTTAAATGGACAATGAAGACCGCCAACATATTCAAACATCTCAAAGAGGCCTTCACCCAAGCTCTTATTCTACGATTGCTTGACTTCAATCAAATTTTTGTGGTGGAATGTGATGCCAGTGAGATCGAGATCGAGGCGGTCCTAATGCAGGAAAGGAGATCAATAGCCTTCTTTAGTGAGTCCCTCAAAGGTAAAGATGTTGTCCATAGTTAAATCAGTTTGTGAATGGCGTCCATATCTCCTGGGCCAAACTTTCATCGTGAGAACTGATCATAGGAGTTTAAAATATTTGCTGGAACAACAGATCACAACTCTAGTCTAAGTCCGTTAGTTGCGTAAACTCCTAGCGTATGATTACTAGATAGAATACAAGCAAGGATCCACGAACAAGGTAGCTGACTCTCTATCTCGTAAAGCTAAGATACAATTCCTTGCGGTCTCGTGACTAAAATCGAACTGGTGGATGTAGTTTCAAAATGAA
The DNA here is from genome assembly GCA_026413575.1 of Erythroxylum carthagenense. Classification (NCBI taxonomy): domain Eukaryota; kingdom Viridiplantae; phylum Streptophyta; class Magnoliopsida; order Malpighiales; family Erythroxylaceae; genus Erythroxylum; species Erythroxylum carthagenense. Next base: position 17,022,070 of record JANZLD010000005.1, on the reverse strand, counting down.
TGTGTTATGAATTACTACTATGAACAATTTAAAATAAATATGTAGGCATAATCACGGGATGGAGTGTGGTTCCTAGAAGAAAAGACAATCTTTAGCCCTCAATCTGCTTTGATTCTTGTCATTATTTTTGAGGGGTATGACATTGCTTTAGGGGGCATTTTGGTTTCCAGAAAACCCTCAATCGGGTGAAACTAGTTTTCTAATGAGTTAGAATGTGTCGGACGGTAAAGGACTATATCTTACAATGCAAAATATACCAGAGGAACAAAATAGAAACGTTGATGCCAGCCAGACTTCTACAACCTCTCCCAATACTGACTAGGATTTGGACCGACTTATCCATGGACTTCGTTGAATAACTACCTCGCTCTGGAGGTTGTCAGGCAATAATGATCATGGTAGATCGTTTGTCAAATTATACCCATTTCGTGGCATTGTCGCCACCTGTCAATGCCCCACAGGTTGCTAAAGCTTTTATAAAGAATATTATATATCTGCATGGAGTGCCAACAAGTATTGTAAGCAACTGTGATAAGGTTTTCATTGGTAATTTATGGACAACTTTGTTTGAGTTACAGGGAATACGGTTGAATATGAGCACTAGCTATCATGCACAGACAGATGGACAGACAGAAGTTGTTTATCAGACCTTGGAGTAATATTTGACATGCTTCACTAGTGGTTGACCCGAGCAATGGAAATATTGGTTGTCCTGGACCAAATATAGCTACAACACTGCTCTTCATTCTTCCACTAAAATAACTCCATTTGAAGCAGTTTATGGAACCCCACTACCATCTCTTTTAAGGTATGTCCCTAGTACTTCGAAAGTAGCCGATGTGGATGCACAATTGCGGGAACGAGATTCCATCTTGAAAGACCTCAGACTTCACCTCTTTCAAGCTCGAGACAGAATGAAAAGCTTGGCTAATCGTCATCACTGAGATATAGAATTTGCAGTGGGGGTCCATGTCTTTCTTAAGCTTCAACCTTACCACCAGACTTCGATGGCTTTCCGGGCTTCGTTTAAATTGTCTACACATTTGTTTGGTCCTTTCAAAATTATTGGATGGGTTGGAGCCATTGCTTATCAATTGGAGTTACTAAAAGGGTCCAGAATCCACAATTCTTCCATATAAATCAGCTAAAACCTTATGTTGGTGATATTTTGGTTACTTCCTCTTGCTTGCCTCCATCTAGTGAGGAGCTTCCTGTATTGCCACAACCTGAAAAGGTCCTGAGCTAACGGGTGAAGCAGAAAGGCCACTACAGACCCAAAGAAGAAATACTTGTTAAATAGAGGGGAGCACCACCGGAGGACACAATGTGGGAGGATGCACGACGGTTGTTGAAGGTGTATCATGACTTTATCCTTGAGGACAAGGACCAAGCAAAGGGGGGCAGATGTGGAAGTGGTATCAGTTGGGTAGTTAGGTAACGTTGGACATCCCATTTGTTGTGGAAGTAGTTTAGGAAGTAATTTACTGTTTTTGTAGTATTAGGCTCGGACTTAACCAAAGTAGTTCAATTGGTCTAGGTTTCTTTATTTCCAAGTTAGTTAGTTTCGTAATTCCTCTATAACTAAAAGGCTATATATTAATAGCTGTATTGTTCATAAAGAGGATCATAAAATATTATCAGAAAATATACCTCTCTCTGAATTCTTTCCTTAATCTTTCTGTCTTTCTGTTTTTCTTTCCTAAACTCTGTCTTCAATCCCAAATTAAACCCATCAATCCCCTTTATAAGTCTTATAATATAATATTTGTAGATAGTGTAATAAAAGTAAAGTCTTAGATAGTTTAAACTTGAAAAATTATACATAAAGTCTTAGATAGTTTAAACTTGAAAAATTATACATACTTATCTTTCCCCATTTGAACAACAACACTTGACATTTTTTTTATAATTGGTGCCATTCTTGTTCTACTTCTATCCTTTATAACTTTAATGATGAGTCCAAAACTAGTAATAGATCAAATATAGCACCAATTTTATCCTGTATCTTGGTTTTTAAACCTTAGTGAAAAACAAAGACGCCTATTATGCTTTGTTCCTTTAACTGAAATTACGAAATTCATCATTATTTCAAAGAACAGACATTTCATCAAATACCTTACATGCATCATAAATTCATCCCAACATTACAACCAAAATCATGTCTTGTACTTCTATCACTAACATTTATATCTTAAAGTTGTTTTACAATCACAAAATACACAAATAAACAAAAATAATCAAATACCCAAATTAACTTTCTTCCAATATACGAAAATACCTCCATCGAAGGACACGATGACAATGGCCGAAGAAGACAAAACTGATGAGCAGAGCGCATAGCAGGAAGACAACGTTGACGACAAAGAAACTGAAGAGAAGACAATGCTGACAAGAGGAGACATAGCAGGAAGAAGGAAGAAGATGATGCGAGGAGGAGGGGGGGAGATGTCGGGTGAGTTTAAAGTTAAGAAAAACAACGTTTTTAGGGCTGTTTTTTGAGCTATAGTTTGTTTAAGAAGTGAGTTTTTAGGACTATTCAGAGACTCTGAGTAGTATCACAATCAAGAGCAAGAGATGCAACTGTAGAAGTAAGCATTGTGGTGGAAAATAGTATACCAATTTGTCTTGTTTTTGTCATTCAAAAAATTCTGCTAAAGGGGATGAAATGTCATCGGTTGATAAATGATGTTTGGATGGTGAGTGATGGATTCGTCAATATACCTGATTAAGTCATAGGTAAGTAGTATTGCTTTGACCTGATTTCTCCATACGAGAGAGTTGTTGTTGCGAGTGATTGTAGTGAGTTGTTTGCAATCTATGTTGTGTTGTTTTTTGTACAGTGATGTAGTAAAGCTATGTTTATGTATGGTAGACTACGTCGCTGTGTTTATGTAGGGTAGATGTAGTATAGGTGAAAAAAATTGAGACTTTGGCTCAGGCAGGCTTTGATGCCATAAAAGGAAGAATAAAACTAAGAAATTGAAAACTTAAATGTAATGTGTTGATTTTTAATGTATTTTGACATTATAACTTACACTGGATTTATACACTGTTTGAGATAAGATGAATTAATTCGTATTTAATTATATCTAAACTAAATGATCAGAATATATGTGATTCTATCTAAACTAAAATGATTTGACACAATAGGAGATTTATCTAATGTAATTAGAAGAGGAAGGATTAGGAAGATATTGTGCTATTAAAAAAAGGCAAATGTAAAAATATATTTTTATATTTTTACATTAACAAGAACTAATGGTAAAGAAATAAGTGAAGTTAGGCTTACCGATATTTATCATTAACAATTAGCATCTTGTTGGTGTTTTTATGAAGAGAAAAAAAAAACTAGGCTGAATAAATCATTGTCACAGTGAAACTTACTGAATGAAATGAAAACTAAAAACCTTAGGAAAATAAAGATACAATTAAGAAAATTTTTAATTGAATTAAAAATAAGGATAGAAGTAGAATGACACATGAACTGAAGTAAACCATCATCGCACTACATCCGTACGGGACATTCAATAAAATGCCATAATTTTTCTTTTTGACTATCTATTTTCTCAGTATCATTATTGTTGAGTGCCAAGTAGAAGTAGAATTTCCCTCTCAGGACACGAGATTCGACATCATGAAAATCTTGACGTGGAATTGATATGAAGAAGTAAATTTAGGCTGCAAAGTTCGGAGTGTTCAGAAATTAGGAGAGTGTTGAGTGGTCCCTTTCTCGGTGACCACCAGAGTGAACAAAAATTCCTAAAGTCAGCTCGAACACAGACTTACGACTTGGATTCAACGTCTTATTCACGTATCAAATGCTCTTATTCTGATAAATATATTCTGTTCAAAAGCTTAATGCATCACCTCAAAACCTGGTTGCCATTGGACAGACATGCTCATTCTCCAACGAGGGAGCTCAATTCTTTCCTTTTCTTTCTTCCTGGCTTTCAAAGTCGTCCCAGCCATTAGACCTGCATTTACAAGTGATACGGATAGGCAGACTTTGCTTGCCTTAAAAAATGTCATTCATCATGACACTAGCGCCAGCTTTCAGGTCATGTACTCTTGGAACGACTCTGTTCATTTCTGAAAACGGGGAGGGATTAGCTGCAGCAGTAGGCACCAAAGAGTGACCACCCTAGACCTCAGTTCCCTCAATTAGGGAACCTTACATTTCTTAGGGTGATGAAACTGGATGAGAATAAATTCCATGGCTCGATCCCTCAAAAAATCAGTCACGTGTCTCAACTACGTCATCTTTCCCTCGTGAACGGGACACATTCCTACCAAATTATCTCATTGTTCACATCTTAAAACCATTCTCTTGTATTTTAGCCAACTTCAAGGGAAGATTCCATTAGAGCTTAGTTATGTGTCAAAATTTACAAAATTACATCTTGGATTTTGTAGGAGAAATTTCGCCTTCTTTTGGAAACCTTTCCATGCTCAACCTATTTGAAAGGAAGAATAAAGCTAACAAATTAAAAACTGAAATGTAATGTATTGAATTTTGATGTGTTTTTGTGTTACAATGTACAATATATTTATACATAACTTGAGACAAGATGTATCATTTTTTATTTGATTCTATCTAAAGTAAATGATCATATTATATGTGATTCCATCTAAACTAAAATGATTTGGCACAATGAGAAGTTTATCTAATATAATTTACAACATCAAGGATTAGGAAGATGTTCTGTTATCAGTCCCACACAAGCTAATGTTTGGAAGAACATTAAGCAAAAAGGGAGTAAAGCCCAATGGTTTTATGAGAATGTCATCAAGTTGGTGGGAAGCCGATATATGAAGTATGAACATAAATTTCTTCACAACCAAATCATGAACAAAATGTATATCAATTTCAATCTATTTAGTACGAGCATAAGAGACGGGATATACAGCAAGAAAAGTAGCACCTATATTATAGTTCAAAAGCGGTTTAGTATCAGAGAATCCAAGTTCGCCAATTAGAGAATTAAGGTAACATTGTTTAATAATAAGTTGAGCAATGCCCCTATATATGCTTCAGTGCTAGATTTGCACATAGTAGGTTGTTTCTTAAAACTCCAAAAAATTAAAGAGGAGCCAAAGAAAATGCAATAACCAAATGTAAATCGACGATCGTTAGAACACTTATCCCAGTTAGTAACAGGGTAAGTAGTTATGGTTAAGGTAAAATGTTTAGTTAAGTGAAGACCATAGGACGGATAGAGTGAAGATACTGAAGAATGCATTTAACCGTTGTACATTAGTAGGACAATGTAAAACTTGTAAAACTTTGTTAAAAACAAATTGGATATCTGGACTACTTATACAAAGGTATTAAAATGCTCCAACAATACTACAATATTCAGTTGGATTACAAAGAGGAAGGCCATGATTTTAGAATGTCTTAAAGAGAGGTTAATGGGTGTAGAGGCAGGTTTGAAAGAGTAAAGGTGTGTCGGTAAATAAGATCACGAATGTATTTAGACTCTGTGAGAAGAATGTAGGTAGGTGTAAATGTGGCTTTGATGCTAGGAAAGTAATGAAGAGGACCTAGATCTTTAATGGTAAAAGTAGAGTGAAGAACATCAATGATGATTTGAATGAATTGTTGTGAAGAACCAGTCACTAAGATATCATCCACGTGAATAAGAAGATAGGTAGTGTGAGTTAATGTAAAGTGAGTAAATAGAAGGGTATCAGCTTTGGATGAAGTGAACCAAAGGTTAGCAAGTTCATAACTTAAATGGTTAAACCAAACTCTAAGAGCATGCTTAAGACTATAAATAGCTTTGTGTAGATGACACAAAAAATAAGGATGCTCAGGATTAGTAAAGTAGTTTTTTTTCCATAAAAATAGGTTCTTCTAAGTTGCCATGGAGAAAAGCAATGTTAAAATCAAGATGACAAATGGATCAATTTTTAGCTAAGGTAAGTGAAAGAATGAGGCGAATGGTGATTGGATTGACAACTGGACTAAATGTGTCAGTATAATCAAGAACAAGTGATTGATGATAGCCTTTAGCAACCAGGATTGCTTTATAGCAATCTAGAAAACCATCAGGATTAAGCTTTACATGGAATACCCACTTACAATCAACAATATTTGCACCTGGAGGAAAGGGAATAAGTGACCAAGTATTGTTGCGATGGAGAGCTTTGAAGTCATCAAGCATGGCTTGTTGCCATTAAGGAATTTTTTTTACATGAGTGAAAGAAGTAGGGTTTGGATCAAAAGGCATAGAAACGATGGTGTTGTAAGTAATATAGTCAAGAAAATATTTTAAAGGTTGAGTATGGTCCCAAGTACGAGTGACCACTAGATGAGAAGATGAGGATGATAGTTGAGGAATAGGTGAAATAGGCATGGAAGAGGGTACAAGAAGTAAAAGCAATCGAAATCGGTGAGAAGGGAGAACTAGGAGATGGTGAAGGAGAAAATGGTAGTTGAAATTGTAATAGTAAAGATACAGAAGTGGCAGAACAGGAAGAGGAGTTAGGTTTGAGATTAGGAAATTTAGTTTTAAGAAATCTAACATGTAGAGAAGTATATATTTTATTTATGGGGGGATAAAAAATAATTGTATCCTTTATAATTGGAGGCATAGCATAAGGATACATATGGAATGCATTTGGGTATGAGTTAATTAGTTCTAATGTGAGCGAGAAAATGATAGCATGTGTAACTAAAAACATGAAGATGATTAACACTAGGAGTAAAATTGAACAACATTTCATGAGGAGATTTGAAATGTAAGGTTGATGTGGTAAAATATTTATAAGGTAAACAAAAGCAAAAAAGGATTCATATCAGAATTGTTTCGGGAGAGAGTTGTGAACAAGAAGATTGATTCTTGTTTTAGTTATTTGACAAATTTTACGTTCATTTATACCATTTTGTTGTGGAGTATGGGGAGAAGAAATATGAAGAGGAATGTCGTGAATGGTGATAAAAGTAACAAATAATCCTTTGATGAGTTCAAAAGCTCCATCGCATTAAAACATTTTGATTTTTAATGAGAATAAGTTCTCAGCAGTAGTTTTGAAAAATTAAATATTTTGTTTTTTTGAGACTTATGATCTAGAGGAAAAATTCATGTGTAATGACTAAAATCATCAACAAAAATTTTAAAATATAATGAACCAGAAAGTGATGAAAAAGATGATGGTCCCCAAATGTCAACATGAATTAATTGAAAAGGTGCATTACATACTCTAGTGGATGTAAAAAAAGAAGACGACAACTTTTGCTTTGAATACATGAATTACAATAAAGATTGGTACAAGAAAATGGATTAGAAGTAAATGATTTTGAAAAAAATTGAGTGGATGGATGACTAAGATATTGATGCTAGAGGTGTGAAGAAGCACATTAAGAAGTGAAAGCTATAGGATTTGTGAAATTGATACGAACATTGAGAGGGAAGAGATTATTGTGGATGTTTCCTGCGCGAAGTAAAATGTTAGTGGAAAGGTCCTTCACAACATAACCAGAGGGATTAAATTCAATTAATCATGAATTGTCTCTAACAAATTGAGTAACAGAAAGTAAATTGGTCGTAAGTTTGGGTATAATAAGAATATTATTTAAGTATAAAGGTCGAAGATTTGTATGGAAAGATAACGAACCTTTTGAAGTTATTGATAAGTGTAAATTATACTATATTTTGATAGATGTTTAAGTATGCTTTTGATTATTTCTTAGATCATTATCATGTATACAGGCTTAGAATTATGTTGTTATTAGTGTTTGTTTATATTATAAGTGTTTGTGTCATTTTAAGTAAGATTTAGATCTTAATTTTATGTTTTAAGAGATGTGTGATGTGTATTTGAGCATATGGAAACATGAAATTAAAGAAAATAAAAGAATTATAAGTATGGAAGTAGGTCACGATTGTGACTTACTTGTCACGATCATGACAGAGAGCGCATATTACAATTCCAACAAATTTTAGTTTTTCCAACATGTGACTCTTTTTATAATTTTAATTTTTTAGAGCTATTTTTGGAACCAAGCTAAGTGGATAAACCATAGAAAGAATCCTATAAGCCTCAAAAACTATTTAAGAGCATAAAAAACTCAAAAAAGAGCTACCAAATTTAGATTAATCTAACGAAGGTCAAGAGGAGCATCAGCTATCCAGTATTTTCCAGATCTATAGATTCAACTCCAAATCAAGTTTTTCTTTCTTTTCATTTGTTATTTTTATTAAAATTGAAGTGTTAACTAGATTAAAAGATGTTATACATGTTGATTATGTTTTAATTTCATATTAGGATTTGTTCTCAACTTATTTTGTGACTTGAACACTTTTGATCTCAATATAATGTTTTGGCTGTTGTGATATTTGTGTTTGTTTATACTTCAACAACAAATCGAGAGAGTGAGTCGATAGTAATCTGATTAGGTTGGATAATGAGAGTTAACAACCTAATAAGTCACACAAATATCATATTGATGATCATACAAAGAGAAATCTTATGAGAGAACTCGATTATCCAATATATTGTTTAAAAACTAGATGAAAACGTTAGGATAATTTTGCTAATTAAGAGATTGCGAATTTGGAATTTTATTATCAATTAGGGATTATTAATTGGGTTAAATGATTAGGTCTTGAGAGAGAATAATCAAATCCTTTGAAAATTTAAGATTAATACCAAATTGAATAAAAAATCGTTAAGGGTGTAAAATGATGATAAAAGGAATCCTATACTTTCATACTTGATTGTCCTTGTTTTATTGTGACAGCTCAATTGTTAAGTGATTTAATGCTCAATTTTTTGATTGTTTAATTTCTAAATTTTATTTTCTTTCAAATCATATTTCACATCCTTATACAAAGTTAGGTTCATTTAGTTTTAGCTAATTTCTCATGAGATCGACACCTCAATTACTACAAGTTTATAATTCATATACTAGCAGAATATTGAGGGTTTTACATTAGGTAAAACTTTCTCAACAAGTTTTGGCTCCGTTGCCTGGGAATTAGTTTAGGAACTTTTGAATTCCTTTGTTTTAAGGAATTATTAATCCTTCTTGTTATTGTGGTTCCTAATCACAAGAAATTAAAAAAAAGAGAGAGAATAAAGTTTGTGTGCAAAGTAGAAGACACATCAATTTTGACATCACAAGGCAACAATGAAGAATCTGAAAAGATAAATGCAAGAAGAGATAGAAAGAATGATAATGGAGGAAATACATTAAAGAGAGAAAATGACCCTTATATACTTTATAAGCCCAGGTTTCAATGTTTATCACCAAGGAATTTCATAACCACAAGTGAAAGTAACATGCAATTTGTTTGAACAGATAGCAAACAATAGTTGTCTTTGGACATCTAAATGAAGTAGACAATGGTCAACCTTCCTAGATCTCGAAGGAATTATTATGGTTGATTCAATGACAACATTGCAGGCTAAAATTGACAACCTTACCAAGGAACTGAATAGCTTAACAACTACCTCTTTCTCTTCATTCAAAGCAATTCAACAAGGATACGACCTATGTAGATGAGAGAGTCATATCACAACTGATTGTTTCCTAGTGGAAATCAACAACGTGAAGCAATTCAACTTTAATGAAGCATAATTTATTCGGGGAAGTAATCATCCTTATTTGAACATGTTCAATTTGAGATGGCAGAATCACCTAAATTTGTTTTGTTTTAATAAAACAAGGAATCAAATGGAAAATCAAGACATACTAGGATTTTAGCAAGATGAGTCCAATTCATAGGATTCAAAATTGGACTAGATCATGGATAAGCTCATAAGCATGGATGAGGCCTATAAGAGATTGGAAGGGAAGTTTGAGCAAGTAACAGAAGATCATGCCTCTTCTATTCATAACCTATAGGTTCAATAGGTCAACTTTCCAATGAATTTTGTAAGAGAAGCGTGGAAAACTTTTTGAGCAACATGAAAGAAAATCCAAGGGAGCAATGTAAGGCTATCACATTTAGGAGTGAGAAAGAACCAAAAAAAAGACAAGCTGAGATCCACCTTGTAAAAGACCAAGAGAAAAAGAAAAAGAATGAAGAAAAGATTGAGGACCCTCCTTATACTCATTCTCCAGCTTACTCACCAAAAATACAATTCCCATAAAGACTTCAGAAAAATGAATTGCATGTATCATTCTTAAAGTTTATGGAAAAGCTAAAGAAATAAAAAATTTACCTGTCTTTTATGGAAATATTGAAATGTAGGCCTGAGTATGCGAAGTTCCTTAAAGACATATTATCTCAGAAGCGGACCTAGTAAGATGACCAAATGGTAGCCATAACAGAAATTTCTAGCTCCTTAATTACTAACCATATACCCTCAAGGTTGAAAGATCAAAGGGGCTTTACGATATCTTGTGTAGTTGGCAATTTAAAGATTTCGAAATGTTTATGTGAATTAGGTGAAAATATAAACCTTACGTCTTTTTTTATTTTTAGGAAATTGGAGCTAAAAAATATGAAACCAACATTTATGCATATTCAATTGGTGGACCAATCGATAAAGAAATAGTTAGGCTTGATGGGGGATGTGCCTATCAAAGTAGAAAAGTTTATAATTCCTTTAGATTTTATTGTACTAAACTTTGAAGAGGCTCAAAATTATCCGCTAGATCTTTGCAATACCATATTTGAACACCAGAAAAGCTTTGATAGATGTCCATGAAGACAACCTCATCCTTTGAATTAGAGATGAACAAGTGAAATTCAATATAAATAAGGTATTAGAGAATCCGAAGGAGGGTACCTCATTCAGGAGAATTGAAGAAGTTGAATCTTTAAAGGGCGAGAGGAAAAAGAACAGATAGCAATGAAGATTGAGTTTAAAGAATATAAGAAAGTCTCTGCTTAAGAAGCTGATAAAGAAGAGAGTGACGAATAGATGATAGTAGAGATAAAGGTTGAAGAAGATATAAATGTCTCTTTTTATAAAGCAAAAGAAGAAGAGGAGATGAAGGTGATCGAGGAAGAAAGAGAACAATTCACCTTCTAAGAAGTCCAACTGTTAAATTGATACATGATTAAGGAGTTTTATTGTTCTCTATTTTGTTGATAGTTTGTTACTTAAAAGGGCATTATTGAACTTAGTTTTTTTATTTGATTAATTTTGTCTTTTTGATTATCTTGCAATATGTAGGTTATTTGCAGGCTACTAAACTGAAACTAAGTAATATAAGAGGAAGCAAACCACTCATAATTGACTTAGATTGAGTGCGGAAGGAAGAGCACGTCAAGCTAATGACATTAAATAAGCGCTACTTTGGAGGCAACCCAAGAATTATGATAAATCTTATTTTATTAGTATTTTGTTATTTTTATTTTTTTGTAAGGAATGAATTATTGAAATTTCATGGCCAAAAGTATCTCTATGTTCTGTCACCAACATCGTCACCAGCTCAATCTCCTGGTTTTGTTCTCTTAATCTTTCCTTTCGTTTTTCTGTAATTTTTTTATTGTTGTTTTGTTTTTCTCACATTAAGGACAATGTGTTGTTTAAATGTGGGCAGGATTTTGCATTAGCATGTCATGAGAGTGAATTATGCATATCATATTATTAGTGTTTGATTAGGTTGACATGGTGTGAAAATAGGTTACATATGTGTGAATTGTGTGAATGTGTCTATGGCTATAACTTGATGGAATAAGTTTAGCTTTGAACTGTTAGAATCCGATCCGAGAACCGGATCCTAACCGAAATAAAGGAGAGTGGAGGTGAAAATGAAACGAATGCATAAGGCCGAACCAAGCGGAAGCGGAAGCAAAACGAATACAAATCGAATACGGACTAAAAACGGATACAAACCGAAGGCAAATCGAAATCAAAGCAGAATGCGAATAACAAAATAGATAACAAAAGTAATTAATCGAACGCAAACATACAAATTGAGTAATTGAACTGAATCATATCCGACATCCGAGAACAATAACCAAAGAAAATGATCGCGTTGGAAACACTAAGACATCCCAAATCCGGTGTAAATTTTTTTTCTTTCTTTTCTTTTTTTTCTTCTTATACTCATCTTTATTCAAACTCATGCCAATCACATACAAATAAATTCCCATTTTTGGG
>JANZLD010000005.1:16805177-16820139 GCA_026413575.1 Erythroxylum carthagenense | reverse complement strand
GTCGATGACAGTAGCTGAGTATGAGGTGCGGTTTAATGAGCTGATGGGGTATGCTTCTGTCTTGATTGCTTCAGAGTATGATAGGTGCCGGAGATTTGAGGGAGGGCTTAATCTGGAGATTCGTACCAGGTTAGCTCGATCTGATATGGGCACCTTTGTTGAGCTGAGCGCTGCAGCAGTGAGAGTAGAGCGGCTTCTGAGACAGAGCCAAGCTGAGTCTAGTCAGGGCCCCAGGGGCAAGAGATCGAGTGGTAGCCAGGGTAGTGAGAGCAGAGGATTCAGTAAGCGCCAGACCGGGACCTTCAGGTCGTCTGGAGGCGGTAGACAGTCTAGATTTAGACAGAGAGGCAGAATTGCTCAGACTGGTAGTGGCCGTGGCGGTGCTAGAGGTTCAGGCCAGATTCTCCCGCTGTGTGAGTATTGTGAGAGGAGACACAGTGGAGAGTGCTGGAGATTTACCGGAGCGTGTCTCAAGTGTGGCTCCATGGACCATCAGATTCGGGAGTGTCCTTATACTGTGGAGGCCCAGTCCACTATGACTGTTAGATCAGGCAGTAATACCACGGTGCAGCAGAGCCGTGGAGGTGGCTCGGGATTTAGGGGCTGAGGTAGAGGCCGNNNNCTTTCTTACAGAAAGATGTTTTGAGCTTTGTTACAGTAAGATAGCTCTAGCTATTTGCACAATAAACTCTCAAGTAAGGTTTTAACGTTCACGTATATGTATATCAGCTAACTTTGCAATCTTCGACTTTGACTCATATTTATAGCCTTCGTCTGTGACTCTTTCTTGAATCTTGCTTCTTGATTCTTGCTTCTTGATTTTTTGAAAGAAACGGTTATTCAGTTGAGTTCTGTAACTAACTCGAACTGACTCTTGATTTGTTTCAGTCTACTTTTCATCGTCTGCTTTTGCTTCTGTCTATTTTTCAATCTCCGTTTGCTTTTCAATCTTCGTCTGCTTTTCATTCTTCCGTCTATTTTTTAATCTCCCTCTGTTTTTCAATCTTCGTCTGCTTTTCAATCTCCGTCTGCTTTTTAATCTCCGCATGTTTTTCAATCTTCTTCTGCTTTTCAATCTTCATTATTTGTACTTCATCAAAATCATTAATGTAAAGTCATTTTGACTTAACAAGTTCTTTGTTAGTGTTTTAAGAAGGAGGTACTTGTGTCTTTTGTTAACATTTTGTTGAGAGTTAATGAAATAGAAGCTTTGGCTATTATATATCTCTTGTTGCTTTCTTTACTCTGTTTTACACTTGTATTATTTATTGTGTGAGAGAAACATTGTAAACACTTGTGTGTGCGTGACACAAAAATCATTCTCTTATAATCAACACATATTATAGATGATGCATATCTTAGGAAAGAGGGAGGGAGGGTCGTTTTATAGACCCTCCACTATTAAGCAAGTTGTAAAAAGACCCTCCACTATTAAGCAAGTTGTAGCCTAGCTTGTTAAATGCAAGCTGTTGACAACTTGTTGTCTTCTTTTCTATTTTTATAATACAATCTTCTAGAGTGATGGTACCAATGTAAGTTGATACCATCTTACAATTCTCCCCCTACCAATTACATAGGGTTTACTGTCATTCCTGTAAATGATCGACAAAATTTTTCAAAAATTTGTTGTCTTTTGGCAACTTCAAAAGCTCAAAAGTTTTATTCTAATGCAAGGACTTCATCTTATATTACATGACTTTATTCATCTTATATTACATGACTTTAACTCATTTCATCTTATATTAATTTATAATAGCCTCTTGAAAATTCTCAAGTTCTCCCCCTTTAGCAAGTAACATGTATTGACCACTAGAGTATCTGGTAGAGGCTTGCCTTACTCAGGTGGATCTTCTTATTAGAACCTGAGTAGTCTTTGGTGCAAGTGGTTAATTCTGAACATCATCTTCATCTGATCGATTTTCAGCTTGAACTACAAATTATCTTGGCACTATTTTTGAGGAATTAACTCTAAATCCATTAGGTTACCATCAGTTCTTGGAACATCCTTTTTCACTTTACCAAGATTTTCATTGGTCTTCGACAAATATAACATAATGGCTCCAAATTAGCTTCTTCTAAACTGGGTCATAAACTTGATCGCCAAATTGATCTTCTCTATAACCGATAAATACTCATTGGCAAGTCTTGACATCAAATTTAGAGCTCTCATCTTTATGGATGTGGACAAAAAATTTACAGTCAAACACCCTTATAGGATCATAGGAAACATCCTTTTCTGACCATACTTTTTCTAAAACATCATACTGTAAAGGGATACAGGGTGAGCGATTTAATACATGTATTGCTGTGAATAAAACCTCACCCTAAAATGACTTAGGCATCTTTACATATGAAAGTAGACATCTAACGCTCTCCATCAGAGTCCTATTCATTCTCTCAACTAAGTCATTCAATTACGGTGTCTTAGAGGAATAATCTGATGTCAAATACCATGCTCTTTACAATAAATGTCAAACAGTCCAGTGTATTCTCCACCATTGTCTATTTGAATGCATTTTAACTTCTTCCCAATTTTTCTTTCAACTGAGGTTGAAATTGTTTGAAAACATCTAGCATTTGATCACTAGTATTCAAGGTGTATAATCACGTCTTCCTTGAATGGTCATCAATGAAAGTCACAAAGTATTGAGCACTACATAGTGAATTTGGGATTAGCCCATATAAATATGAGTGTAATAGTCCAACACATTCTTCACTATAGAAGTAGGAGAACTTTTGAAAGCGGCTTTCTTTTGCTTTCCTGCTAGACAATCAATGCACTTCTTAAAATGCACCTAGTTAATTCCAAATAATGCATTCTTTTTCACCAATTGAGTCATTCCTTTCTTGCTTATATGATCGAGTCTCTTGTGCCACAATTCAATTACACCATCTTTCTTTACTAGATTCATAACATCATTGGAGAGCTTTGCATGTATCACATATAACTTTGAGCACTTCTTACCTTTGGCGATTACCAAGGAGCCTTTAGTAAGTTTCCATTTATTATCTTTAAAGTGCTGTGAAAACCTTCATCATCAAGGATGCCAATAGATATTGGAATTAGCCGAACATCAGGAAGATGCCCAACACCTTTCAGAGTCAATCTCATGCCATTTTTTGTCTCCAAGTAAATATCACATTTTATGGTGATTTTGACCAAACCGCTATTTCCCATTTTAAAGACACCAAAATATCCTTTTGTATATAACGAGAAGAGTTTTTTATGTGATGTGGTGTGAATAATGGCACCGCTATCACCTATCCAGTTGAACTGAAGATGCATTATTCACTTTATTATCATATGAGACGATGTGAAAGTCATCAATGGTGGTAGCCGTCAATGCGTGTTCATCATCACTGTTATCTTTTTTCATGACTTCTTTACCTTTGTTCTTTTCTTCTTTGAACTTTTGGCAAAACCTCTTGATATGACCCATCTTGCAATGATGACACTCAACATTGCATATTTTGTTGATCTTACTTAGCTCTTATCTCTAGAATTTGGACCTCTAGATTTGCTCCTCCTCTTAAAACCTATGAATAGAGCTTCTAACTATGTTGAAAGGACCAAACTCTGTGATCTCCATCTCATCTCTTCATTCATAATTCCACTTTTTACAGATCATGTAAACAACATCGTCAACTATAGATTTGGTAATTGAAATCTTCAAAGTCTCCTAAGACTCTGGCAGGGAGGTAAGTAAGAAAAGGGTAAGTACTTCATCATCAAACTTTATGCCCATTTTTAATAATTGAACCATAATCCCTTTAAATTCATTCAAGTGATTTTTCATAAGAGGCACCTCCTCAATATTTTATTTGCACTAATTTTGTCATATAAAATAAGTTATTGTTACTAGTTTTTTAGGCATACAACTCCTCGAGCTTCTTCTATAACGTTTATGCATGAGTCTCCTTGCAAATATAGTTGTAGACATTATCTTCAACAAATTGTCGAATAAAATCACACACCTACTCACGCTCAAATGTCCATTCCTCATCTAATTTTTTTCGAGTTTTATTATGATAAACATTGATAAATGCATTCATCTTATTCTTCCATATATAGTAGTTGGAGCCAGTTTGGCTAATCATCTTGCTTATTTTTGCCTCTATCTTCGATGAGAAATCCTTTGACACATAACCGAATCTCGTTCTGAATGGTACCCATACGTATGAATAGTATCGTATACACGAGTAACACCTAATTGCTATAGTTTAGTTCCAATGGCTGCTATAGTGTTAATGCAAAAATAAATGCATGAATAGTTACTACCTTTTTTGGTTATTATTTTACTATTCAAGAACTTTTACTGTGTTTACCTAAAATCTAAACAAATTGTGTCAAAAAATTTGTTGTAATTTTTTCACTGGCTCTAATACCACTTGTTAGGAAAAAAATTAGCGAATTATATCCCACAGGAAAAGTACGCAAGGAAATAGTATACAGAAATTTAGCATAGTTCACTTTTTAATTTGGGTTACGTCTACAGGCCAAACTTCTAATAAATCTTCTACTAATGAAAAATAATAAATATAGAGAGTGAAAATAACATGAGAAAATAGTGACACTCACACATAAGGTATTTTCCAAATTTACTATTTATAAGATAATATCCTCACTATTTTGTCATTTACCTTTTTAGGAAAATGTTTCGTAAAAAGACTAAAAAAATCTATTTCTCATAATCACCACATATCACATAGGATGCATATCTCATGAAAGATAAAAAGGGTCTTTTTATTGACCCTTTATCGTTAAGCAAGTTGTCGCCAAGCTTGCTAAATGTAAGTTGTTGACAGCTTGTTGTCTTTTTTTATTTTATAATATAATCTTCTAGAGTGGTGATACTTATTTAAGTGGCTACCGCTTTACAAAAATGTCTCAAACCATGAAATAAGCAAATAGAGATAAAGAAAACAATATTATACCTA
Source organism: Erythroxylum carthagenense (assembly GCA_026413575.1). Classification (NCBI taxonomy): domain Eukaryota; kingdom Viridiplantae; phylum Streptophyta; class Magnoliopsida; order Malpighiales; family Erythroxylaceae; genus Erythroxylum; species Erythroxylum carthagenense. Next base: position 16,815,201 of record JANZLD010000005.1, on the reverse strand, counting down.
TATAACTAAGAGAATAAACAATAGGTACTATGCTCAACAATATTTAGTTATTTACATTATATAGAAAAATAATTATAAAGACACTATATAACAACACGAATGTCCTAAATTTTTTCATCTACTCACCCAAAATTTTACCTTTAACTCCATTACAGTCATTTCTCAAAACAAAAACAATTTAACTAAATTGTTTTACTTGGTCAACTAAAAAAAACTTGCAAGTAGGAATCATGACAAGAAAAATGTCATTTAGCGACGGAAATTTCTGACGAAAAACGTTTGAATTTCGTCGGTAATAAAAATTTGCGACGGAATATTCCAACGGAAAAAAGCGTCGAAAAAATGACTATCGACAAATTTACCAATAGAAATTTTCTTTCCGTTGGTAAATTTAAATTCTGTAGGTAATTTTATCAATGATTACTCTTTGTTCTATTGGTAAATATCTTATACTTTATAGATGATTTTGGGTGTTCTATAGGTAAATATAACGAGTTTTACCGACGTAATTGTATTTTTCGTCAGTAAATAATTTTAAAATATTTTTTAAAAACTCAACATTAAATATAAGTGGTCTGTTATGCTTCTGCATACCAACATGGCTTTACTTATTCAAATGCTCTGGAATGAAGATTCTTACAGGCTGTGATTTGTGTAGAAGGCTTGACAATAACTTTTTTGTTCTACTACCAGCAACTTTGATAGGAGCTAAAAACAATATTCTGAATTGCTTACCTTCTTTAAGCATCCACAGAAAAAAAAGAATTTTATGCTAATCTTTTAACACTATTGAGGATCAACAGATGTAGAATTTTGTTTGTAAAACTAGAGTAGGTTTAAACACTCACCTGAGCTTGATAAGGATAAAGTTACCTTTATGTTATTTGGTTCACAATACCTGAAGAAATAGAAATAGAAATAACTCGATACAATTATACAAGAATAAGATATAATAAGTGGGATCACAAAACAAAGAAGATTTTCATAACAACCAATCTTAAACCGAAAGGAATTGACAATTTGATGATACCATAAGCACGTGTGCAATAATACCTCCACTGAAGAGGAGACGCAGGAAGAAGGAAGAAGAAGATGCTGGTGGAGGGAGGAGATGTCGAGTGAGCTTAAATTTAAAAAGAATTTATCGATGGAAATTTCCGTAGGTAAACTCAAAATTTTTTTATTCCACTAATAATTCTCGCCTTTTTACTTACGGATATCTTATACTATCGCTAAATTTACAGATGGAATATTATATCGTCACTAAAATCTATCGGAAAATTTGTTGGGATCATTTCCCTCCATATTTAGCGACGGAAATTAATACCGTCGCTAAACAAAAATTTTCCCGTCAATTTTACCGACGAAAATGGATTTTCCGTTAGTAATTTACAACAATATATATTCCCTTGATACTTTTCCGTCGCTAATTCTCGCTTTTCTTGTAGTGATAAATAAATTATAATATTTGATTTCATTCATCCTTACAAGAAAACACATAACTGTGCAATTATATTATATTTCTATGAAAACATGAGAAAAATTTGTGTCCAAAATGATTTAACAAATTTCTAGTAGAATGAAATCACTGATCATCCAGAGTGCTAAATTCCTATCTTAACTTATCACATTAGTTCTCAAATATATGAAATAAATGAAAATTTAAACATTAAAAAACTTAAACTCCCTAGGTCAATTGAACGATATAAAGTATGATAGAGATATAAAGTTAAATTGCCCGCTCAAATATTCTAAACTCGTGTTTATCTTTTTCTTTTATGTTGAATGCTATTATATATAGATTCATTAGTTCTCCGTAACAACTTAACGAATCCCGAATGTATAGTCTGCGATGTTACTTAATTATCACCAACCAACAAAAATAATTGACCTAATTTTCAACCTCAAATCGCGTGCAAAGATCCGCCAGCTATTCCATATACCAGGTGGAGATCACAGAGTACACAAATAAGGAACGTGCATGCATGTGAGCAAATAACACGTCATCGTTTCTCTCTCGCTCGATCACTATATTCTCACCGTACACAAAATGCTTTAAGTGCAACTTCCATACGCCGTAGTTGGTATAAAGGAGGAGTCACCACGAAAAATGGGTTTGAAGGTGAAGTAAGCTTTCCCTAAACCCTTTTCTTTGTTTAGAAGCAACAGTCAGTCTGATGTCAAGTGTGCGCCTGTTTAATCTATTCTTAGCTCTTTTATTTGTCATATTATTTATCCATCCACTTTGGGTTTGGCTTGTTTTATAAATCTTTGTTGCCTTGCGTGTTTGAGTTTATTGATTGAAGTTTTTTTTTTTGGGTGAATTATGTTCCTTTCGATTGTGTGCTAGAATTAGTCAAAGTTTGGAACTTGCTTTTGATTGCAATCGTAAAATAGGTTTCCTGTCAATCTAAACAATGAAATTTTGCAGGAGGACTTTGAACAGTATGCTGTAAAAGCTAAAACCCTGCCAGAAAACACAACAAGTGAGAACAAGCTCATTCTCTATGGGCTGTATAAGCAAGCCACTGTTGGACCAGTGAACACCAGTGAGTTTCTAACTTCATATATCTACATTCGAATAATTTAATTTTACCAAATTAATCTGCTATGTAGATCGTCCTGGAATGTTCAACATGAAGGATAGGGCCAAGTGGGATGCATGGAAGGCAGTTGAAGGTAATAAAAAATCAATTTAATTACCCGTGGACCTCAAGTGTTAGTTATTGTCATATACAATTACGTTTTAGCACTCAAGTGAAGTTTCTTTTTGGCAGGGAAATCCAAGGATGAAGCAATGAACGATTATATCACCAAGGTTAAACAGTTACAGGAAGAGGCTGCTGCTGCCAAATAATTCTTAAAGTTTGTGTCTAGCCTTCTCCTTGAGACTTGATAATTATCTTCGATTGGTGCATCTCTTTTTTTTTTTTTTTAATTTCCTGTAAGTTTTGGAGATTTTTGTATAATAATGTACGTGTGTTATGATGGATTCAAGTTAATATGTCGAGAAGTTTCTCGTTGCATTTCCAAGTCCTAATAAGAATCTCATTTATCGAGTGCCATCTTGTTACTTCTTTACTTTTAGAATTTCACTGTCAAGTGGATGTAAAATAAAAAGACAAAAGAGCCTCGCTTGTAGCGCTATCCAGTCTAAACCTTCATATTCTCTAGGCGCCTCTGACAGTTGTCATAGATCACCAAAACCGTCATAAACACGAAGCTTTGTACCGTAGATCTTTGCGTTCGATAGGGAATTAGCTTTATTTTGTTTGGTTTTCCTTTGTATAAAAAAAAAGACATAGGAAAAGACTATTTATTAAAAGATTAGTACTTGGCCTTTGATTATAAAGTTGATTGTTTTAAAATCATCTTCCATATTTTAATATAATGTCCCTGGATCGGGATTTGATAGAAGACTTTCATAGTCTATTGAACCGAAGGATATCTACAAATGTGTTACTCCTTTGCACGAGAGGCACCATCTGTAGCCAGAATTCCTTCAAGATCTCCAAGTGCAGAATATTTCCAAGTTCCTTGTTACATGAATTGTCAAAACATTATGCAGAAATAAATATGAGCTCCTAATTCTATCTCTAGTACAATATTCATAGTGTAAAACAAAAGCAACGCAAGTATGTGCTCTTGTTGTTTTAAATTGCAAAAAAACAAGAAATAATGTATTGGAAAGTCTACACATTTATTAAACTTCAAGTGCAAACATATAGGAGTACAACAGAGCTGAAAATAGCTAAAAATATGCTATCATGGCTAATAAAACGTGACAACTACTACCACTATTTTACTTAACGGAAACATAAACTAACTTGCTAAAAATAAGCTAAATACTAGGACAAACTAAAGGCCAGGACCTCTGCAGAACATAAATGACAATCAGGTCCTGATACACTTGTCAACATTCTCCTAACGGATCAGGAACTGCAAACTCTCAACTTCTCCCTGAGAAATTCAAATATGCTAACATGAAATGACTTAGTAAAGATGTCTGCAATCTGGTTTTTTGTTTTGCAAAGTAAAGATGTCTGCAATCTAGTTTTCTATTTTGCAATACACTAACATCACTTCACCATTCTTCTGCACTTCCCTCAGGTAATAAAACTTGATATTGAAATGCTTAGTCCTTCCATGGAACACTGGATTTTGAGATATAGCTATGGCAGCTTGATTATCTACAAATATCTCAGTGCTGCCATCCTGTTTTAGTTGCAAATCCACCATAATTTTCCTGAGCCATAATGCTTAATTAGCAGTAGTTGTTGCTGCTACAAATTATGCTTCAGCTGTTGATTGTGCTACCATTTCTTGTTTCTTTGAGTACCATGAAACATGCCCTTATCCAAAAGTGAAACAATAATCAGAAGTGCTCTTCATGTCATCAAAAGATCCTGCCCAATCACTGTCAGAATATCCATGAAGCTTGAAATTCTAACTTTTGTTGAATTTGAGACCATAGGTTAGAGTTATATCTAACCACTCATTTGGCAGCCATCATGTGCAATTCACTAGGATAATTTAGAAACCTGGACAAAACACTCACAGGATACAAGATATCAGGTCTTGTTGCTGTGAGATACATTAAGCATCCAATTAGGCTTCTATTCACTCCTTCATTAACTCGTTCAGCTCTATATTCTTTTTATAGCTTCTCCTTTTGATCATTGGAGTGCTCACACTCCTACATTTGTCCATTCTGAATCTTTTCATAATTTCCTTCAAGTATTTCTTTTGACATATAAAAACTTCATTATGAGCTTGCTTGATCTCCATTCCCAGAAAGTAATTCATTCACCAAGGTCTATCATTTCAAAGACCTTCATCATCTCCTTCTTGAATTCTTCAATTTTTGTAGCATTATTTCCTGTAACAAGTAAATCTACTACATAGAGAGAGATGATCACAATGTTAGAACTAAATTTTTTGATATAAAGAGTTGATTCACTTAAGCTTTTTTCAAAGCCTAACTTCAGCAAATGATCATCCATCCACCAATCTTGCTTTGTGCCTGTTCACTGAGCCATCAGGATTAAGCTTTGTTCTGAAAACCCATTTCATCCTAATTATTTTTCTATCTTGAGGCCTCTGCACTAGCTCCCATGTCTGGTTCTTTTCAATCATGGCCAGCTCCTCCTTTATTGCATCTATCCATTTTTGACCTGTTTTTGCTTTCTCATATTCTGCTGGTTCAAAAATAGCAACATTGCACCTTTGATAAATGTCTAAGAGTGTCCTCATTCCCCTGATAGGTTGATCAACTACTAATCACCATGAACTAGAGACATAATCTGATGTTTGGTTGGAGACTCCTCATTCTAGTCCCATTGCTTATGTTCAAGAAATTGAACATCCTTGCTGGTCACTATCTTTCTTGTATGAGGTTGAAATATTATGTAGGCTTTAGAAACCAAGCATAGCCAACAAAAATTCTTAGTTCAGCCTTCTCATCAAGTTTGTCTCTTCTTCACCTATGGAACATGTGAAAAACATAGGCAACCAAATATTTTAAAGTTGTATAGAGTAGGTTTGACACCATACCAAGCCTTAAATGGTGTTTTTTTTCCCACTGCTCTTGTAGGAAGCCTATTCAACAGGAAACAACAATATTTGCTGCTTCTACCCAGAACTTCTTTGGAAGATTCTTCTCATGTAGCAAGCACCTAGTCATCTCCATAATGGTTATGTTCTTCCTCTCACTGACCCCATTTTGCTATGGAGAGTAAGGGACAGTGAGCTGGTACTCAATTCTAGCCTCCTTACAAAAAAAGATGAATCTCTCTGATGTATATTCAATGCCATTATCTGATCTAATGACTTGAATCCTACAGCTACTTTGGTTTTCAATCTAGTTTTTGAACTTTATGAAAATTTCAGCAACTTTTGACTTAAACTTCATAAAATAAATCCAACACATTCTTGTTAGATCATCAATGAAGACTATGTAATACCTTTTGCCATTTAGTGAAGGAGTTGACTGTGGACCACATAGATTAGTATGGATCAGTTGCAATTTCTCTATAGCTCTTCATATAGACGTTATGAATGGAAGTCTGATTTGCTTCGTAAGCATATAAGCTTGGTAGCTTGTGAGATGTTCCTCTAGGTTTGGTAGACCTCTTACTATTTAATTTCTTTGAGTGAACAACAAAGCTTGATCATGAAAATGCCCTATCCTTTGGAGCCAAGTTTCTGCAGTAGTGAGTTGGCATGGAAATGTCGCTTGCTCCACCTCTAAAGGATTTTTTAAAAAAAAACTTTTGCCCTGCATCTTAATTCTGAATAGTTCCTGACCACTTTTATCAATGATCAAGCATATTTTATCTTCAAACAAAAGTTTGAACCCTTTCTCCAACAATTTTCAAACACTTAGCAAATTTTGATCTATTTCAGGAACACACAAAACTTCAGATATAAGTTTTGTACTTGTAAGACTTTCAATGGTTGTCATCCCTTTCCCTTTCATTGCCATATAGTCTCCATTTCCAATTTTGACCCTTGATGTTGCTGATCTGTCAAGCTCTGTGAAGAGCTTATCATCATTGGTCATATGTTTTGTACAACCACTATCAACAAGCCAATTATCACTTGATATTTTGGATGCAAAGCATGAAGCAATAAAGAGTTGTTTTGGCTCTTGTCGAGTTTCAACTTGAGCCTCACCCTATTGTCGTGTCTCCTTCTCCTTGCAAATGATCTCTGCATGCCCAAGTCTCTTGCATTTTCTACATTTCATGTCAGGTTTTCTCTAACAATTGTAGTGAGGATGATTCCTCTTGCCACAATGTTGACAATGAGGATATTTTCCTCCTTTGTTGCTAGTGTTGATGTTGTTTTTAGCAACTGCATTATTTGAACTGCTTGCTGCTCCTTTCTTTCCTTTCCACATCTTGTTTCTATCTCCAAAATTTTACTACCAATTGGCCCGCAAGGCTCTCCCTCAGTAGTTCCATCTCATCTCATCATTCTTCTTTGTTCCTATTCTTGCAATGTACTTAATAGTTCTGCCAAACAGATCTTTAGTGTTTTTCAAAGAAGCAATGGTTGCCTTATATCTTTCAGGCAAGGTTACAAGTATTTTTTAAACTATTCTATTGTCAATAAGTTTAGCACCAAGCATCCTTACCTTATTTGCAATGCCAAACAACCTTTCTACATATGCCTTTACGATTTTTGATTCCTTAATATGCTACATTTCAAATTCTCTGACTAGATTGAGCACTTTTAATCCTCTGTTTCTTTCGTCTCTTCGATACTCATTCTTGATAAAATCCCATATAGCTTTAGTTAAGCCAAGTGACATGATTCTATTGAAGGTGGCAGAAGAAACTGTAGCAAATAAGCAGGCCTTTACTTTGGATTTTCTTATCTTCCTCTCCTTATGCATTTTGATATAAGCCATGGTTGGATTTCCTGATAAAGGAGGTACTTCATAATCTTCCTCTACAACTTCCTATAAATCACACGCATCTAAATACGCTTCCATTTTCACTGCCCACACTTAGTAGTCTTCTTCATCAAACATTGGTGGAGTCATTGCGGAAAAAGAACTTTCACCTTCCATTATTTTGATGGTATTTTACGTAAGCAAGTTTGGCTCCTATATTGGGTAAACACTCAGTCAAATAACCTCACAAGTCTTTTACGAAAAACCCCTCACCTTTTTTATTTGTTTTTTCCTATTTTATTGTCTAAACTACCTGGTAACTTGCAAGAATTTGGTATGAGTATTGAGGAATCAAATCAAAAATCCGATTACTGGGCCATTGAAGTTGTATATATCAAGGTGGTCCCACAGAAGTAGCATTTATGGATGTTTAGGGTTGGCATGCTCTAGGTGCCAATTACTTGATCGCGGTCATTTATAGCTTAATTTTGATTATATTTTGTTGCCAATGTCTATTGCAAATGAAGATTAGAACAACTCAATTGTTTGGTCGTGATCATTTACAATCATCTGTAGAATTTTAATTTGATTTCTTCTATTGGAGATATCAGTTGTATTGTGGGTATCATTATAAGACAACAAGGGCATGCTCTGCTATAGTCTAAATCATTTCATGCTTTGATGCTATCTAACATCTCTATACTCTGAACAATGCTTTTCTATTTCAAAAGTTTTATTTACATAAGAAAACCATTTTGGAAAATATCAAATAACAATGCAAATATTAGATTTGATAGCATGGAAAAAATGTTTCACATATGAAAGGACAAATACATTAGATTTCCATGTTTATGAACTAGTTTTGCAGAGTATCATAAACTAGGTGAGTTGAAGCAGTTGGCTGGAACAAAAGAATCATTGTTGAAGGTTCAAGGAACTTACTTTGTCATATAGTATAACCTCATTACATATAATAGTAAGACAAGCATCTGCTGCACTAATCAGTATAAGCATACATCATATACCAATTCTTATTAAGTGTAGAAACATGAACTTTATTTATGTCATACAATAAAAACATTACAGGGTTGGTCGATACTCTATACAAATTTATGCGTTAAGAGTTGTAGTATTCATATAATTTTTTCTTCATTAGCGGCATCATGTTTTGACGACCACCTCTAGACACTAATCACACCTTTCTCGTCACCAATGAAGAATAATCCGTTAGGATCGCTCTGCATTGCTTGAACCTCTTTCCTTGCAAAGATCTTTCCTTTCACTCTGAATGAAGATAACTCATATAAGCGAACAGTCTTGTCCTTGTAAGAACAGAACAAACACTACAAGAAATTGTATTTTTAGTGAAAGAAAAAGTTGTCTTTGAAAGCAATAACATTAGTCACTACTATTAATAGTGTACAATTTTTAAATTCATCACAAATAACACCATCACAAATACCTTCGTAACTAATAAAATAGCGATTAATTTAGAAAAATGGTTACAATTATGCAACATTTTTGTGAAAGTGCTAACATTAAAAACTATAGAATGTGTGACAAAACTATATTGTCATAGTAACTTTACATATTTGTGACAAGTTTGTCGACATAAACAATATAAATTAATGGTGAATAAAATTGTAATAGTACTTCATTTTATTATGATAAATTATCGCCATTAAAATAACTAAAACTAGTGGCAAAATATTTGTCACTTTTGCTTTTTTTAATTAGTGTTCATTACTTCTTAGTCACTAATATATTTAAGGAAAAAGTATCAACATCATTTTGTCACAAAAATGAAAATTTATTTTTGCAAAAAACATTATCACTAATGTGTTTACTATCCTCACATATAAAACTATCAATTCAACAATGAAATTGCATTGGTGGTAAAAAAATTTTTGCATCTAATGACCATATTGTTTAACAAATTTTGTCACAAATATTATAGTTACGTGTTACAATAATGTTGTCACTAAATAAACATTATATATTACAATAAATTTATCGCTAATTTGTTCATGTTTATCACAAATAATATTATTAACAAACTAGGAATTACTCCAGTACTTGCCAAATGTGTCAAATTAACTAAAATTTGTTTCATTTCTATTGCTTACTTCTTAATAGCTACATCTTGAGCTTGAATCTTTTCATTTTATGTTTTTATGATTAAGTCTTGTAACTTCATCATCCAAATCACATGCACGTTTCTTTACAGCCTTAGCTTTAGTTAGAATTTGACTTTTTTCTCGAGTCTTAAATGTTATCCCTTTATAGCTATCCGTGTGAATAGCTTGACTTTCTTTCTAAGATAAGACCGAAATGCTCAATGATAGTAGAGGTGCAAAAGAACTTATCCTAAAATTTATATAAAAATATAGTTAGAAAAATTATGAAGCAAATTCAATGTATTAACTAATGCTATTTTGATGGGACAACTCTTTTGTTTTTGTACATATAAGATTTTTAAGTCTGAATTAACCTACAAAATGGATCGAAAGCAAATCGTCCCACTTTTCTCCAAGGTCTAAGCTTTGTAGATGTAACATCCCGTTACTGTCAGTATGGGTATTATGGTAATATCAGGATAGACTGATATGATTTCACTGCATTCAT
>JANZLD010000005.1:16724750-16760247 GCA_026413575.1 Erythroxylum carthagenense | reverse complement strand
GGACTTGTCAATAGACCTGAAGAAGCATCACGTTCCGACGACGTTCTTGGATAAGATGGCTTTCTGGACTGTCAAAGCTCTCAGGTGGCCCACTGACTTGTTCTTTCAGGTATATATGTACATATATACATCCTTTCTATTTGTTCTTCTTGAATGAATTAACTTGAGACTTTCAATTTCTGTTTCAGTATATACAGCGCTAATTATAGCAATAAAATTGTGTTCATAGTGGTCTAAGAATATTATTTCATTCTGTCTATTAATAACTTGTGAGAACATCCGTGGATTGCACCTGTTTCGCTTTCATTTCTTAATTCTTATTCGAATTGGGCTCTTCGGTTTCACAAGTTTTGTAATGGAGACGTATGATCCTTATTGTTTTGTGTTTTGTGACGGAAAACGGACAGAGGCGATATGGGTGCCGGGCAATGATGCTAGAAACAGTGGCAGCGGTGCCGGGGATGGTGGGAGGGATGCTGCTGCACTGCCAGTCACTGCGACGGTTCGAGCACAGCGGCGGGTGGATCAAAGCTCTGCTTGAGGAGGCTGAGAATGAGCGTATGCATTTGATGACATTCATGGAGGTAGCAAAGCCAAGGTGGTACGAACGTGCACTTGTTTTCGCAGTGCAAGGCATCTTCTTCAATGCGTACTTTCTTGGGTATCTCATATCGCCAAAGTTCGCTCATAGGATGGTGGGGTATCTGGAGGAGGAAGCTATACACTCCTACACCGAATTCCTCAAGGAAATGGACAAGGGCAACATTGAAAACGTCCCTGCCCCTGCCATTGCCATTGACTACTGGCGTTTGGCCCCCAACGCCACTCTACGAGATGTTGTTCAGGTAGTTAGAGCTGACGAAGCCCATCACAGAGATGTCAATCACTTTGCTTCGGACATACGCTATCAGGGGAAGGAGCTGAGGGAATCTCCTGCTCCTCTTGGCTATCATTAAAATAATGGCATCCTTGGAGGAAATGAGATTCGAAATGGAATATAGTAATATAGAGGATATGGAGAAGGTTTGTTTCATTATTGTTAGGAAATAATAATAATGAATTAGGCCATGAATAGCAAGCGAAGTTCCAAAATAGCTACAAAGAGCTGTAGGTATTGAATGTCAAACATTAGAAGCTTATAAAGAATAGGCTTATCCATTCCACATTAGATTGCAGTAGTCCTGGACTTGTAAGTTCATGTGGCCTTTGATTTGCATGATGATTCTGCTACTGATTCATTGTTGTGATGTTTGCTACTAAAGCTCATGCGCATTCGGTGTTTATTAACTGTTGTTCTTTAAGACTTACTATGTAAATGGCAATTTCTGAAGTTTATGAATAATAAAATATATTATATCTTTCTTTCATTTTAGTTCTTCTTTTGTTTAAAAGATCGGAGCTTTTTAAATTCTTAAAAAATTCATTATTATTTGATAAGATTTATACCAGAAAAATTAGTTATGATAATCAAATATAATATTTATGTTCTATTAGATACAATTTTAAATACAACATTTATATTTGATTTTATTTCTTTTCATTTTAGTGCAAGCGCATTAAGAAAGTTTCGAAGTATCAATTTTTTTCTTTTAATTCTTTTCCTACTATTTAAAAAATCAAATTTCTTATTTATTGTTGGTTGAAGCATCTAATCCAAAATTATTTCTCTTGTTAATTTTTACTAAATACTCGCCTTTTTTTTATTGTCAAGTTTATAATCCAAGTTATTAAATTATAATCTTCTTCTCAGAAATTAAAAGAATATGTTGAGATTTCCAAGTCTAGCATTTATCATCCAACCATTTTAAAGTTTCACTTGTATTTCCTTCATGATTTTCGCATCATTTTACGCCTAATCCTAGTTGTTGAAATCCTTCTTTATGACTGATAAGTACCAATTAGACTGTATTCCAAGCATGATTCTAAGAGTGGTATGCTTCTGTTTGGATAATTTTTTTATAGCATTTGGTACTCAAAATGACTTATGTTTTCAAGCTTTATTTTAACCCCCTAGTGAAAAAGGAAATAATTTTGGCAAGTTGGACAAGTTTTGATGTGATTTTAGAGCAAGGAGCCTAAACATAGGTCTAGAACACGAATCCATGTTTACTCTGTGTTCATGGCTAAGGAATACGACCCTAACACGAGTTCGTGTTAGTAACCTATATCGACAGTAATTTTTACAAAAATTTTAGTTTTCTCTAAATTTATGTTGATCCCGTATTGCTCATGGTGGTTTGAAATTTTAGTTTCAAATATAAAAAGATTAAGGGAAGCAATGAAACATATGGAAGTTATGTTGGAGCCGAATTACAGCATCTTAAGATAAGAAAAGAGAAAATTCATAGACAAAAAGAAAAAATTCATTAAGATTTAAGTGAAGAACATTAAAATTTCAAGATCTATGGGAATGAGTTTTTTTAATTTTGTTTTAATTTTATTAGTTGTCTTTGGTTTCTTTTATCTTGTTATAAACTAAATTGAGATATATGCCGAACCCTATAACTATTTTTTTGGATTGAATATTTGATTTAAAGAAAGACCCAACTTACCATGTAAATTGTTCATGATTACTTTCATACTAGAATTCTTACTAGTATTTTGATTCAATATTGGATTTTATATATAAGGATTGAGAAATCATATGTATGAATAGTCCATGACATGCATAATTTGAGTTGCATCAAATCCTAAAGATAGGACCACATAAGTCATATAGGTTAGAGTTAAAGCTAGTAAGCAGATTCATAAAACATGTTATTGTTTTCTTGGGAATTTCAATTAGAAAGATATTTCATTCAATCAACTTAAATATAGAAGTTGTATTTCTTAAGAAAGAATTATGACTATAACTTTTAAATTTCTACTAATCAAAAAAATAGTTTAATAATTAAATCAAGATAAATTTAAGCATAGAATTTTCTAGAAGGATTCTACATCTATGTCTTGTATATCAATCGATTATTTTTTCTTATTTATTGCTTTGGTTCGCTATTGCAGATTAGTAATTTTAGTTCAATTAATTATTTCTTTTATTACAATCATTTGTTTTGTTAGATTAAATAGTAGAAAATTAGTTATTACTAATAAAAACTATACTTGTATTCATTAGACTATATTGTAAGAATGTTATGTGCATTTGTCTAGTTGATCTGTACAACTTTTTACATAATATGCATTAAGTTTTTAATATCATTGCTGGAGATTAGGATATTAGGAACATTTTATTTTTATTAATCTAATCAATTATTCTTTTATTTTTAAATTTATTTATTCTAGAACTTTCTTTCATGATCTTGTGTTTGCTTATTGAATTTTAATATTTAGGTACATTGGTTTGTTTTTAGGAGTAGTCTCGTAGTACTAATTAATAAAGATCTAGAAATTAGAAGGATTTTACTTCAAAATGTAAGAAAGAGAGACCTAAAAGTTTTGAGGATACGACTATCAAAGACAATGGAAGGACAAAGAGGAAGTGTATTATAGGGGACTACGCTAGACCGTTGCCTAGGGAGATAGAGCCTTGCATTATTAAGTTTAGATCACAAGCTAAAAATTTTCAATTAAACCAACATGATTTAAATGGTTCAATAGTACTTGTGCAACATGATGACTTGCTTCCCTTTTACATTAAACGATAGAGCTAAATCATGGGTGAAACACTTGGCTTCTAAATCTATTACTACTTGAATGGTCTTTCTTAAAGGTTTTTAGCCGTATATTTTCCTTTAGCACAAACAACAAAACTCAAGAATGACATTTTTTCCTTTGAATAATTAGAGAATGAGATGTCATATGATACTTGTGAGAAATGGGAAGAGCTATTAAGAAAGTGCCCATGCCATGAACTTGATTTAGTGTGACAAATGCAAACATTTCATAGTGGATTAAGCTATCCATCCAAGTGCATCTTTAAATAGGACTACTAACTTTAAAAATCCTAAAAATTATAAGAGCTAATTAAGAATATAATTATGAATAAATATTTGTACAAGATCCCGAGTCTAAAGTTAAAATAATATTGTACCCATAATGTTTATATGGTGACAATGTTAGAGGCAAAGTTGGAAGCTTCAAGCAAGAAGATTAATAGTATAATTTTGGTAGCTTAACTAGCACAAGTGATAAGTTATGACATTCATGGTGGTGGACAATCTAACCATAAATTTCAAACACTAAACAATGTAGGGTAACTGATCAAATAGGATGATTTTATAGGAAACAGACCTTAAAATAATCCATATATTAATATTTACAATTCGAGGTAGAGGATATTTTTGTATGGAATGATTAATGATAGTTAAAGCTAGGGCCTCTACCTAAATTTCGGTAACAATAACAACAACAATAACAAAGGAAGTCAAGTCTTTAGGAGCTCATCATAAATTCATTAATGCATTTGAGGCTTGCTTTTAAAACACTAAAGCATCTCTTAAAAATCAAGAAGAATTCATCCACAACGTGGAAAATCATATTGGACCACTTGGTAAGTTTATCTTGATTCTTAAACCAATATATTCCTAATACATTTCTATATCTCTCCATAAAAATTGATAGCCTTTGGTATTGATTTAAAAAAATTGATGGAAAGAAAGTGAATGAATTGGTTGGAAGAGCACATATTGGTTATGAACATACTTTGATTTTTTAATCATATCTTGATCTATATTGATCAAATAGGAAATTTTTGGAATGTAATGAGAATAAAGATGAGATGGTATTGGCTAAGGAGATTTCATGTAAACCTACAAAAAAAATACGCTCACGTCTTAAGATATTTCGAATAGTTGGCTCCAGAAACAAGATCCAACAGAATGTGTGACTATGATGGAGCATTTTTCTTTAAAAGTTGTCTCAATGATAATTTTGAAACCAAGTCGCCAAAATAATTAACAATTAAAAGAAATTATTAAACTTGCTTCTTAATGATGTCTCAATCATCATCACTAGTTACTTCTTTAGTGAAGATTGATTAGATGCTACTAAAGAGGATTTTTTGTCAGTCATAAATTGAGCGTTAAGGATTAGTATTGAAGAATCAAAAGATTTCATATCAGAATTCACAAAGATACTTATCAATTGAGTCATTAAAAATTTGTGAAGAAGGTATTAAATTTGAGTTAGCCTTGGTTTAAAGTTATTTTCTTAGAATGGATGGTAAAAACTATCTTTTGATACATTGAAGTCGATTAGTTGAAATTTTGCTAGTCTTTGAAAATTTTTGTTTGGTGTGCATGACTTTTTGGAAGGTAAAGAACCTTCTCGACTAGCTTTAATTGCACTTTTATGGTTTGACAAAGTTCATCTATAACTTTTGTTTAAACGAGCAAGTTTAGTTTAAAAAAAAAAAAAAAGAAGAAGCAAAGATTTAAAATAATTTGTGAGAAGTTTCATAGAGAATAGTCAATAAGTCAATGAACCCCCAATCAACACGACTCTCTGTTTTACAAAGATTGTTAGAAAGACATCAATTGTAAATAACATTCCCTTCGTATTTTTATAAAGAAAATATTTTCGTGATTTGATATCATTACATGTTAGTCGGTCAACAACTCTCCTATTGTTAAGGCTTTTAGGCTAATGCTAAAAGTTATTTTTGGTGTACGATTCAAATTTGGAAAAGTCTTCTCGAAGTTGAACTTGAAGGCATTCTCCGGTGAAGCGTTGATTTTGTGTACCCAAATAAATAAGAAATGTTATAATTGGCTGTGATACTTAGAAATCGACATACGATTTCTCATTTCTTTTATTTTCAAATCGTAAATTATTTATGGTAAGGTTATGCATTCGACTCGCAACAAACATAAAACTAGTCCTGACTGTGCTTGTAATTGCAGTGGTAAGAACAGTATCACAGCGAGTACGTAAAGATATAAGAAGTCGAGGCCTACACGTCTTTGACCTGGTACTGATGGGAGATCCTGATAGGTGATTCCTTTGAAACAGGCCTCTCTTCAGACCATAGCTCCAAGTTAACAGTCCCTGTTCCCCAGTAGATGCAACACTTGGACACCTCTTGGATGTCAAATCGATTGACTAGAGCAACACCCTGGCATTTGTCAACCAGCATCCATTCGCCTGATATTGTATGCATAGACAAAACTTGGACACATTACATAGGTGCTTCACAGTCTTGAGATTAAAATGACTGGTAAGTATAGCAAGTAGGAAACTCAACATGTAAAACTTACCATTTGGCAGAGGGCTCCCCTCAAACAATTGGTCGCCAGACTCAGGCCAAATTTCATGCTTTGATCCATCAATGGAGGAGAACGAGACAAAAGTTTCGGTAGGGTTCAGGAGGTTGAAAGTAGGGTGTATTCTCAAGCAAACCAGCCTAACAAAAGAAAACAATAGAGAAGCATGGATTACAATACTTGCAGTGACACATAAATCAAAAGACCAAACAGACTGTTGTTCTGAAGCAAATGAAGTTTGAGAGCGTAACACCAAGAAAAAAGAATAAAAACAGTAAAGAAAGAGATCCAAATAAAAAATTGCTCAAGATATTACAAAATAGTGCAAATCCATTGTCCACAGGTCTCTACTAATATGTAATCAAACCAATTATCGACTTTGATGTGCAATCCCAATTAACTCTAGTTCTAATGCCTAATTTTCTAAATTATGATATCGTATTTCCTGTCTTATCTAATCATCAAAAGAAAAGATCAGGGATCCGATGCATAATCTATTATTTATATTACATACTGTGAAGAAAGAAAAACATCACCGTACTGTTAATGACGAAGAAATATGGAATTATGATCGATCTACACAAGTACATGTCATAGAACTTGAAGGTGGTCATTTTGTGGAAGAGAAGTTTCCATATATACTTCCAGGAACAGTTGAATAAGTAGCAAATACAAGAGTCACGAAAGGCGGATTGTATATCCACTTAGAATATGATGAGATGCAGAATCAAGACCATGAAACATCAATTTTGATGTATGTGCTGGACAACTGTATTCCATCGAGTAAGGATTTTGATGTCCCAAATAAAATTTTCACGCAAATATGATGCCATGGCACACTTCTATCGTGATACGGAATAGTGCCAATGTATCAAGGGTGCATACTCAATGGAAGAGTTTAAGCTCCCAGATAATCCAGATAAATTATTTCATTTTGCAAGTGATGCTGATTGCATGTAGATGTCTCTTCATGAAAGAGTTTTAAGCATGCATAATTATGATCCTCAATTTTGGTATATTTCTGGTTATAACCTTGAAAACCCTCCAGAACCAGCACCAACTTTTTGAGCTACAATGCTGGAATTGATCTGAAGAATTTTTGGATCATCCTTTTGCATTGAGATCTCGCGCTGAATAATCAATCCACCACCAATATCACCTTCTAGGATAAGAGATTCTTCTTCCCCTGCATGTTCAAGATCCCGCCTACAACACAGAATCATAATTTAAGAACAGAATGGCAATCACATAAAAATTCAAACAAATTGAATACGTTGGTCCTAAATGTCTATTCTAAATGTATTTATACGGAATCCTAAATGAGATACTATGCTTGTTCTAAAATTACCTTGATCTAGCTAATACACTTTCTTGGGGTATGAAAATAAGCAAAAGTTTTATGATTCCATATATAACATCAAAGAATCTAGCACACAATTCTACAGCAACAAGTTACATTGTTGTATCAAGGAAGAGAAGGCTCAACTCTCAAAATTATCCCCTCTGCCATTTTTCATTGAATAGTGGATGAACTTTCGCTGTTGCTAAAGAACTACAATGTAGCTTTAGATCACATGTTTGCTTGCTAACTCTCAGGACTTATTCATGAACTATTGCAGAAGTTATCAACACTAGTGAACTCAAATTATGTTCCTACTGCAGTAGGCAACTGCAAAAGATAATGGACACTAGTCCAATAATCGTCTCACAATAATTTATTTTAAAATTTTCGTGTTGTTGGGAACATATAAAGGCTATTTGATGTTCTACTGACTTTTAGACTTCCTATTTGGAAGGTAAAAGGACGCAATGAGACTATGGTCCACGAAACTGTCTTGTGTTTTCATATACCTAAACAGTGAGGAAGCAAGAATTTATAAAAATGCAGTCATTTCATCTTCTTGAATCCTTATCTTTCCTAGGATTTAGTACGTGTTTCTTGCTGGTGTTCAGTCTCGCTGGAGAATACAACTATCTTTATTTTTTACTTTGTCTTTACATATAGAAGATAGATGATCCTTATTTTAGAAATTATTAATTCTTATTTCTACCAATCACTATAGAAAGAGAAAATCTTTGGTAACAGCTTACTTGATGATGCTGTATTCTTCAGTACATCCTGCCGATCGGTACTCAATACCACTGTACTCTTCATATCCACTGATATCAATCCTGCTATGCAGCCATTGGGTTCCTGCAATTTTTCCATCAGCAATAAATAAGCAATAACAGACAAGGATTTGCTGTGCTCTTTATCATAGAGAAACTACTCTTTTAAGTTACAGTATCCTCATAACGTTTGCAGTGCCTTTTTAGACAATATGATCCCACTAATTTACTGATATGAAAACAAGGGGAACAATGTTACGTATATATCCGATACAGACTATCTTAACTATTTCTTACTAATACAAGACCTCTGCAGGGAACGTCAGCATTTTCTCCTATTGTAGCAGCTACAGAAGACAAGCAATAGGAGAAATACCAATAAGCCAATTTTGAAAGGGAAGTTATTCAATGGCTTTCGAGCTTCTTTTCCCATATAGAGCCAAAGAAAAGACCTCAATCATAACTTTCTATGATATTTTATTATAAAGGCGAATACCTCAAGCTTGCTAATTTGACAATAAAAACAGTTAAATATACTAGGATTCTTTATTAAGATACTGTTTACCTAATACACAACTACATTTGTCATATTCCGGTAATTTTTTATCTTCTTTTTCACCTAAAATGATATAACATTGAAATTCTTAAGTTTCAATACAATGTTATCTTGAAGTTATAAATAGACAAAATAAATTAACAGAATATAACAGAAGAAATAGTGTGATAACTAAACAATACCACAAGGGATAATTTTTATAAATTTCAGAACATGAGAATTGAAATTAAAAAAATCAAACAACAAGAGATTCCAATGTAATTAACCCTAAAAAAATTCTTGCCAACCAAGTAACACAACATAATGTTTCTTCGATAACTTGAAACAATTTTTTGCATAATTATGTCCCCACTTCCAAAGAGAAGTTTTAAGCAAAAAATATATTTTGCTCACAAACGTTTGCATAATTTAAGACCAAAAAACATGTTTTGCTCACTAGCGTTTGCATAACTTAAAGACATTGATGTTTCTAAAACTATACCATCTGAACTTCAGGCTGACAGAAACCCAAGCTCCTATCAAGCAGAACTAATGTAGCCTTTTTTTTCTTTCAAGTTAGAGGACCCACTAATGATATGTTGGTAGTCTAGTTTGTAACGCCACCAGAAACTCCTAAATTTAAGAACTTTAGAAATTTTCTCCCAACATTCCGAATCCAACTCCTCTCTGTTACGATCTATATATATCAGAGACCTCTCAAGACATAGGATCATCTGTCTACCCATTGCATGCTTCCTTTGCTGAACAACCTCAATAGGTAAGTCCATTTAATTATTTTTTTTAATTTTCTTCTCTGCTCTCTATCTATTCTTCTTATTTTTATTGAATTAAGAGAAGTAGCATTTCTATACCCACTTATTTTGGAGTTGTGGTCCCCTATTAGAGGGATCACTTAGTGATAATGATAATTTCTATAGGTTTTTGAGTTTCAAAGATGAATTCTCCTGTTATTAACCCAAAATGGAAGTGGTTCCATATCAATTTATTTAGGGATTATTACTCTATATTACATTTGGATTAAAAAAAAAACACAAAACTTCTGTGGATTGACCAATTCCATTAAAGTCCCTATGTTTCAAAAAACTTGATGGAAATCCTCATAGTTACCTAAAATTCCTCCAAACCCCTCGGTTAATTTTCTCCGTTAAAAGTGTTGATAGAGCACACATGTGGCGAACATTCTTCATGTGAATAACCATGTCAAAGGGTAGTGATTATGAGAATTAACAAACAGTATCTATACTTATTAGAGCAGATTCTCATACTCCTCCTTAAGCTGGTGAATAGGAATTTTCCATTCCCAACTTGGATATAATGTTCTCAAATATTGAGCTACGCAATCCTTTAGTGAGAATGTCAGCAAGTTGTCCCTATGTTGGCAGATATGAAGTGCACATCAAACCACTGTCTAACTTCTCCTTGATGAAATATCTATCCACCTCAATGTGTTTAGTCCTATCATGCTGAACTAGGTTGTGGGCTATGCTTTTTGCTGATTTATTATTGTAGTAAAGCCTCATAGGAGCATCCTACTTAACCTTTAAGTCTTCTAGAATGATTTTCACCTAAAGCAATTCACATATACCTTGTGCCATAGCACGGAATTCTACTTCTGCACTAGATCGTGCTACTACCCCCTTTTTTACTTCTCCATGTGATCAGATTCCCTCCAAGAAAGGTACAGTAACCCGACGTAGATCTTCTATCCACTACATTGGTATATGCTTCAAGTGTCATATCTCCATTTCTTTTGAACAAAATCCCTCTTCCTAGATAGGCTATATCAGGTCTTGTATGAGCTAAGTATCGTCCTACAAGTCGTTGATACATTTCCCTATTGACTGGAACATCTTCCTCTACTTTTCCCAGCTTAAGGTTCAGCTCCATGGGTGTATTTGCTGGTTTACATGCAGCCTTCCCTGCCTCCTTAAGTAAATAAGTAATATACTTCTATTGAGATATAAAAATTCCTCTCCTGGAGTGTGCTACTTCAATTCCAAGAAAATACCTTAACCTTCCCAAGGTCTTAATCTCAAACTCCTTAGCTAAACAATTACTCAAGATCGGCTGCTCTTATCTCATCATCTCCTGTGAGTATGATGTCATCCATATAGACTAGTAATACTGTTACTTTCCATGTGGCTGAATGCTTAATGAACAAGGTCTGGTCTCCTTGACTTTGCTTATATCCTATAGATAACATGACTTGCAAATCTGCCAAAACAGGCCCGAGGGGATTGTTTCAATCCATACAAAGCTTTATTAAGCTTACATACAGGATTGGTGGCCACTTTTGCTTCATACCCCGGTGGGACCTCCATGTAAATCTCCTCTGTTAACTTCCCATGCAGAAATGCATTCTTTACATCAAATTGTTGTAGTTCCCAGCCACAGTTTGTTGCTAGAGATAAAATTACTCTAACTGTATTCATCTTAGCCACAAGAACAAATGTCTCTAGATAATCAATCCCATAAATTTGAGTGTATCTTTTGGCTACCAATCTTGCCTTGTACCTTTCAATCGACCCATCAACCCTATATTTTAACGTATACACCCATTTGCAGCCCACCGGCCTTTTTCCAGCTGGCAATTTCACCAAACTCCAGGTCTTAGTCTTTCTTAGTGCCTCCATCTCCATATCCCTGGCTTGTATCCATTTTTCATTAGACAATGCTTCAGATAAGGTTGTAGGAATGGTTTTGGAGGTTTACAAGAGAGGCTTTAAATGATGGTGAGAAATTTTGAAAGGACTTGTAGTGTGAGATTGCGTATAATGGCCTTTTAGTGCATGTTCTGGTTCCTTTTCTAATGGCAATAGGTTGATCTTGATATTCCATACTAATCTGCACTTCAGTTTCAGTTTGCAGAGTAAGGAAATCATAAATTGTTACCTCATTTGAGGAATTTAGTTTAGATTCTTGTACATGCATAGATTTCGGATTAACCTCTTTTCGCCTTGAGTACACCTTTCCAAATCTCACATCTCCAGAAGCAGATTTAGGTTCAGATATGGGTTTGGTTTCGATTTCAGTAGATTCTAGTTGAGCTGAAGGTATTTGACCGGGTTTAGATATAAATAAAGGATCATTTTCTGACACCCAAGAAAGAACTCCTTATCTTCCTTGAGATTTTCCCCCTGAAGATAAGGTTGGACAAAATAGGCTTCTTGTTCATCAAAGGTGACATCTCGGGACACATGAAATTTCTTAGAAGGAGGATGATAGCACTTATACTCTTTTTGAGTTGATGAATACCCTACAAAGATACACTTCAATTCTCTAGGATCCAATTGCCCACGGTCTTGGCTGTGAATATGAAAAAAGGACACACACCCAAAAATGTGAGGTACAAGATTGTTTGTAGTAAATATATGTGGGTAGAATGAAGAGAGTATCTCCATTGGACTTTTGAATCCTAGGACCTTAGAGGGTAGTCTGTTAATGAGATGAGCGGCTGTTAGGATCGCTTCCCCCCAAAAATATTTTGGTACATTTTTCTAAAATAACAATGCTCGTGTTTGGTCTAAAAGGTGTCCATTTTCCCTCTCTACCACTCAGTTTTGTTGAGGTGTTTTGATACAAGAAGACTCATGAATTATCCCTTTTTTTGACAAAAGAGAGTAAGAGTTTGGTTGAAGTAGTCTTTGGCATTGTCAGATCTAAGTTTCTTGATTTTTATACCAAACTGATTTTTTACCATAGAGATGAAATGTGGAAGTACAGAACTCACTTCAAACTTGTGTTTGAGCAAGAAAACCTAGGTAACTCTAGTGCAATCATCAATAAAAGTTCCAAACCACTATGCCGCTGACACATTTGAAACAGTTGAGGGACCCCAAATATCAGTATGAATAAGATAGAAAGGAAAATTGCTTCTTTTATTGCTAATAAGAAAAGGTATACGCTTGTGTTTAGCAAGTTCACAAACCTCACAATGAAGACTCTCGAAATCTAGTTTTGTAAGCAAAGCAGGAAACGAAGACTGAATATTCCTAAACGATGGATGACCTAACCTACAATGATGTAAGAAGATTTTTTTCTTTATTTGTCAACATTGATTCAGACAAGAATGAGTAGGGTGATTTGCTCCTAGATAGGTTTGATCCGTTAGTTTCCTCAAGATAGTAGAGGCCATCCCGTTCTCTAGTACTTCCAATCATCTTCCTTGAATCCCTCTCTTGAAATAAACAATGACCTGAGTGAAATGTAACATTACAAAGTAAATCAAGTATGAGTTTTTGCACAAATATTAGATTTGTGGCTAGCTTAAGGAAATGGAGGACATTTCTCAAGGTTATATATGGGTTTATTTTGACATCTCCTATGCCAGCTACTCTTGCTAAGGATCCGTCTGCTGTGGTTATCTTCTTATTACTTGGGCAAGGGGAATAGGTAGTAAAGTGTTTGAAGGAATAAGTCATGTGGTCAGTAGCTCCTAAATCCATAATCTAAGATTGCTAAAAAACCTTATCGGAAACATTTAATCCAGCTGATCCAGAACATATACCTGAATGCACAAAGGTACATGTACTTGCAGATTTCTCTATGTTGATAACAAATGCTCTCATCTTTTCCACTTCATCTTGGTTAAAACCCTTTGCATCTTGTCTGTCTTCCTGTTGGGATGTACTTGTAGCAACCTGCACTTGTCCATTACCCCTAGTATGATATCATTTCTGTCCCCATTCACGGCTAGGAGGCCTTCCATGCAACTTCCAGCACTTCTCACTCATATGACGTGGCTTTTTGCAGTGTCGACACCACAGGTCATCACGGTTTTGGGACTTGGATTGACTCCCTTTTTCAATTTCTGCATCAGATCTTTTCCCAGCTTACTTTTCACTCCTAGCTACCATAGTTGAACCATCAAAAGGTTGAGAATTAAGCATTAAATTCATCCTACTTTCTTCACTCAGAATAATAGCCACTACCTCATTAAAGCATGGAACTTTCTGCTTTCCGAGTATTTGGATCCTTATTTGATCAAACTCGGAATTTAATCCAACCAGAAAGTCATAAACTCTATCCTGTTCAATGAACTCCTTTCGTATAGCAGCATCATCTGGACACTTGGTCTAAATCACTCGATAATGATCAAATTCCTGCCATAATGACTTCAACTGATTAGCATATTCCGTCACAGATTTGTTCTCTTGTTTAGAGGCAACATTCTTGACTTTCACTTCATACACTTGAGTTGCATCCCTAGCTTTTGAGTATGTCTGCTGAATTGCGTCCCAAATATCTTTGGCTGTAGCCATGAACATCACTGTATCACTTATTTCAGGCATCATTGAGTTCCAAAGCTACGCCATGATCCACGAGTCCTCCCCATCCCATGCCTCAAAACTTGGATCTTTTGGCCTTGGTCCAGTTCCTAACAAGTGACTGATCTTTCACTTGCCTTTCAAAATAGTTCAAACAAGTTGTGACCACTTGAGATAATTTTTTCCATCTAATTTGTAGGTAGTTTGAATGATCTGTAACTCTACCGAAGATTAAGTCTTGGTTACCTCATCTGATGAAGCCACAATTATTGAACCACTCTCCTTAGTTTCTGTCATTGTTCTTACCGAAACTAATCAGTGATCAAGGCTGATTCAGGAACAAAGGAACAAGGATTTCGAAGAAAGAAGAATAGAACAGCAATAAAGGCTCTAATCAGCGATGAAGGTTGATGTAGGAACAAAGGAAAAGGATTTCGAAGAAAGAAGAAGACGAGAACAGCAATGAAGACTCAATCCCCTCTTTATTTTCCCCAGAAAAAATCGAGCCTAAAGCTTTGATAACATATCAAAATTTAGGGTTTCAAGGTACCTTCTTTATTGACACTTAATAGGATATACATACATAAAGAGTACAACATAGATTATGAAACAAATCTCCTAATCCCACTGAACTAGGAATCTAACCATATTTGAGGATCCCTTATGTTTAGGGATCTTAATATATATCCTATATCTGATATTTATCTCCTATGTTTGATATTTATCTAATACAGTATTTATGCTTATTAGAACAGATTCTCATAAGAGAATACTATGTTAGCCTTAAATACATATTGGAACAAAGTTTATCTATATCCCTTTGATAGGATTGGGTAAGTAAATTGATGAATTTTGACTTCAACGTGGAGTACCAGGTTGGTCCTTTAAATCGGGCGGTAGATGCACTATCCCAATGAGTATTGTAATTTCCCAACTATGATTGGCATTCTTTGACGCAATGAGGGAAGAAATTGCAACAAGGACAAATTTGTAAGATTTATAGAAATAGATCGCATTGGGAGAGGCAAGAGCTAAATGGATGATCAGGGAGGGACTAATTTTGCATAAGGGCAAGGTCTATTTACCCTTAGATTCAGCCATAATTCACATAGTCGTAGCAAGAGTTCATGACTCCACACATGAGGGTCTCTATAAAACATTGCAGTGTGTCAAGGCTGATTTTTATTGGCAAGGAATGAGGGGAATGGTGGCAGAATTTGCGAAACAATGTAGTGTTTTCCAACACAATAAATGAAAAAATCTCCATCCAACAAGGTTGACACAGCCCTTGAACATTCGCACTCAAATTTGTGCTGAAATATTGATGAATTTCATTAACAAGTTGCCAAAGGTGAGGGGTAAGTCTATCTTATTTGTGATGGTAGGTAGATTTTTTAAAATGACTCATTTTACACCTATTGCACATCCTTACAATGCTATCTCTGTGACCCATGTGTTCTAAGAGGATTTTCAGATTGCATGGCCTTCTAGAGTCAACTGTGCATAAGAGATAAAGTCTTCACGATTACAATTTCGAGGGAGTTGTTATATGGGACAAAATTGGCTTATTGCTCTACATATAATCCTCAATCAAATGGTTAAACAAAAGTGGTAAATAAGACCATTAAGATGTACTTGTGATGTTTTGTAGGGGATAGATCATGGAGTTGGGTGGAATGGATTCCTTAGGCTAAATTATGTTATAACACCTCCCTTCATTCCTCATTATAAGCAACACCATTTTGTGTAGTGTATAGTCCCACGTCTATGTCTTGTGATCAAGGAGTCACAAAGTTAGATGTGTTAGATCAAGCCCTTTTGGAGTGGGATGAAGTATTGGTTGAATTGAGGTGGCAACTAATCCAGGCAAAAGCAAGAATGAAGCAATCACATAACCTTCATTATCAGGAGATCACCTTTTTAGCTGGGGCATAGGTGTGGTTGAAATTACAGCCCCATAGGCATTTATCAATGGTTTGTAGGGATTGTCAAAAACTAGCTCCTAAGTATTTCAGTCCATTTCACATGGTTCAACAAGTTGGCAAGGTCACTTATTGTTTGGCCTTACTGACAAGAAGTAAAACTCATTTGTAACGCATGTGTCACAACTAAAAGAGTACAAGGGAGTTCCACCAACAACTTTGATCCTTCTTCCACCATTGTTTGCAGGCAAAGTAAATTTGGTTCTTGAAGAAATTTTACGATCTAGGCTCAACAGGAGAATATGGGAATTATTGGTGCAACGGTAAGAACTCTCGATGGAGAAGGTGTCTTAAGAATTTCGTGAAGATTTTGAGAAGACCTACCCTAAATTTGATTTTGAGGACAACTTTTTGTGCAAGAGGGGAATAATGATATGCAATAAGGAAGATATATGCAAGGAAAGTAGTTAGGAGCTGGAGGTTATAGTTGATTAGGAACTTATCTTAGATTTCTACAATAATTATCTCATCTAGGAGGACTATTGTTTTTAAAAGTCTATCCAAAACACTATGTGTTTAGCCTATTCAAAGGATATTAAAATGAATAAGAAGTAAGCCAAATTTTTTTTGAAAAAAAAAAATAGTTGATAGAAAGTTTGTCAAAGACAAGTTTTTAAAATAGTAACTATAAAGCTTAAGAAGGGAATTCTTTGTGAGTTGTGTTGTGACTAAATGCTACATAAAAACAAATATTAAAAAGCAAGTTGCTAAGAAGAATAATTTTTTCAAAACATAGATATGAGTTGATAATTAGTCAATAATTAGCAAGTTAACTTTTACGCTAGTACATCCTCTTATCAAATGTTCGCCTACAAATATAATTCGTGTGTTATCTAGGGGACATTCCTTTCTTAAAAAATAAAAAGATTCACTGAATCTGATGTAACTGGTGCATATATGTGATCAGCTAAAAGTGATTGCGTTGATATTACTCTTAACTTGTGTCTATTTATGCATCTACAGCAATAAGCTCTTATATTAGTCATTGAGTTCATAAGAAATGTGTCAATAATGATAACGTATAGAGAATCTGAAGCATATAAGCAAACATTTTATGGCTTCGGTTAAGTGATTAGATCGCAATTACAAGGGCACAATTGGAATAGTTGTTTCTATTTCCCGTGTTGTTGTTATTTTAGGATTTAAACAAGAGTATATGAAAGATATTTTTCGTGCCGGGGATTTGTTATCAGAAATAACTTGCCTAATGTACCATACCCATCCCCATGTTATCAACTAAAAGCTTATATCTAAGTTAAAAAATTAGGCATTGGTACAGGATGCAACATATTGAAGTAACCTTGCTTCTTTTCTTTTACTCTTATGTCATTGATTCACTACAAAGTGACTTAACCGATAAGAACCAAAGAAAAAACCAAAAAAAAGATATAAAATGTAAATGTTCATTTTATATACACTATATAAAACTTAAAATAAATTTTAACTAGACTATGCACATATAGATGCTAGTTAAATTTGAAATGGAATGTATATAAATATGATGTGTCATTATGCCATTATGCCAAATGAATAAAGTTGATTGTATACATACTCGAATATCATGAGTCTTTTATCCATACTCCACTGTCAAGTATGCAAATTTGAAACTTTTTTATTGGTGGTAGGTTTAAATTGCATCTTGAATCGAGTTATTAGTATTATTGATGAAGTAGAACTAGATTTTGGGAGTTAATAAGTAAATATATGAGGTGAAGAAGGATTTAGGGTATTATATGAGATGAAGAAGGATTTAGAGTATAACCAAGTTGATAAAGTTTATTATAAAATTTTTGCTTCAAATTTAAATGAGTTTTTAAGATTCATTAAAACAAATGAGAGTCATATTAGGCTAATCTACAGCAAATTAGTGAAAGTCCTACTAAAATGTGAGATCTGAGAAGATCTAGTAGTAAAGCCTTACTCTCAACTAGTAGAGAAGTTTTCGATAGATCCACATGGAAAAATGCATATATATATTAAAATAATAAGATAATACTAATTAAAAATAAACTAAAAATATAGACATAAAAGATAATAATAATAATAATAAAAAATAAATATGTATAAATAAAAATATAAAAAATATAATACAATAAATATAAAAAATATACAAACCAAAAAAAACAAGTAAATAAATAAATCAAACCAGTCATTACAAGAAAGTATTTAGACTAAATAAAGAAATGTCTAAGCTAAATAACTAAGAGGAAAATATTACATATTAAAAGTTTAGGCTAAATAGAAGATATAAGACTAAAAAAATTGTTAAAAACCTATGAGAACGAGAAGGATCTTTCTATGTGAGATCTTTTATTTATATCTTAGTACGTCAAAGTTTACTATCAAGGGTCATGTCCTTAGTAAGTTCTAGTAAAGTCATATCATTCTCACTTTCTCCCAATTCTTAGGCGTTCCTTTTCTCCCCTTATAGTTTCTAAGTACAATCTTCTCATATTTTTTCACTAGAGCATCAGAGTATCTCCTCTTAATATGTTCAAATTACCTAAGCCTTGTCTCTTTTAATTTTTCATTAATATTAACCACCTTTAATTTATCTCTTACTATTATATTCCCGACCTTATCTCTTCTAATAAGGTTGCAAATCTAACGAAACATCTTCATCTCTGCCGCTATTAGCCTATGACTATGTATTTGTTTAATGGACCAATACTCTATCGCATAGAGCAGGTTGACCTAATTGCTAAACGATAAAATTTACCTTTAAGCTTGAGTAGTATTTTCTTGTCACATAAAACTCCTAATGCACTTCTCCATTTAAGTCACCCTAATCTAATATGGTGAACTGTCTTTATCGATCTCTCCATTGCTTTGGATGATAGATCCTAGATACTTAAAATACTCTTTTTGTGGTATAACTTTTGAATTTATCTTTACCTCCACATCAGAAGACACCCCCTATGGCCTAAA
Organism: Erythroxylum carthagenense; assembly: GCA_026413575.1. Lineage (NCBI taxonomy): Eukaryota > Viridiplantae > Streptophyta > Magnoliopsida > Malpighiales > Erythroxylaceae > Erythroxylum > Erythroxylum carthagenense. The sequence goes on along the minus strand of JANZLD010000005.1, from coordinate 16,741,208 downwards.
AAGTTATACTTTAAGTACTCAATCTTAGTCTTGCTCAATTTAAAGTCTTTCGACTCTAACGTATCCCTCCAAATTTCTAGCTTGACATTGACACTCTTTTGTCTCATCTACTAAAACAATATCATCAGCAAACAACATACAACAAGGCACGTCCTCTTGGATATTCTTAATGAGCTCACCCATTACTACTGCAAACCAAAAACGACTCGATAAGGAGCCTTGGTGTAGCCCGATATCAATAGAAAAATGTTTTGTATCTCCTCCTATAATCCTTACTCTTGTCTTTACACCTTTATACATATACCTAAGAACTCGTATACAGGTCATAAAAACTCCTTTAACTTCTAAACACCTCCACATAATTTCCCATCTCCACAATCAAATGCAGTTTGATGATCAACTTTACTAGAATCAGCAACGAGAAGAATTGCTTTACTAAGATCGACATCAAGAAAATAAAACAAAAAGTAGCAACACACAGCACGTGGCACTCAAAGTGCGCAGCTAGGGAAAAAAGAGATGAGAGAGAGATGTGGGAATGTTAATTTTGGTCTAAAATGTTATTGAGCAAAACTTTTGGATGACTAGGCAAGTATAAATGTGAGTACAAATCAATAAATGAACGACATTGTTTGTATATGGAGTAAATTTGGATTTTCGGTCGAATTTGAAAAAAATATGTGAATCTAGTCAAAAATCTGGTGAACTCAATTAGGGTTGAACCTTTTTTGATCCATAAACATTGGTGAGACTCCTAAATTTAAAACAAAAAAGGTCGAATCAACCGTACTTGATGTAACTATGATGGGAGAATACAGAAAAAAAAAACAAAGAAAAGCATTAGTAAGGTTGTAGAGATTACCTGAAGGAAGGTGCTCCATAGAAATAATTCTTCCACCAATCCATGGAACTACTTTAATAGCCCAATAACCATTTTTAAGTTCAACAGGGGTCCTCGAAAGTTTTTGTCCCTTGTTTCCTAAAACCTCTTCCACATCTGGAACTCGCTTAGCATTTTCTACATTTATAAGAAAGAAAACTCAAAATAATATACGAAAAGTAACATGTATAGCTCTTTAATGACATTGAATTGCTAAAAAAGGTAGCCTTTATAAGGCATGTAAAATAGAAGGCAAGCATAAGCAACAAAAGCAAATCTGAGATACTAAGTGACCCAATCACTTGCACCAAATTGCACGAAAGATGGAACATGCTAAAGCCTTTTAGCATCCTATAGTTTATCCCGACTCAAAACAGAGTAGAGCAGTTCCTTCTAGAAGTCAAAATGGCCTACCAGGGCCAACATGGATAAACTCCTCATACCTTAGAACAAATATGATATATGGAGAAATTAAACCCTATTGAGCACCCTAGGAGTCAGTCCCGCTAAGAATTATAAAAAGTACAAAGAAAGGTAAAAATGAGAAGGCATATAGATCTAAATTAACATACCTAAGCGTATCTTGTACTCTTTCTCACTTGTCGATACCAGTTTTGAAAGATATTCATTTCCAGGCATCACGAGTTGAATAATATCTCCATCCATTCCCCATGAATCAATCTGGTAGGGAAGATTGAAAGAGGTGATCTAAAAAAGATGCTTATTGTGATAGTATAGACAATGCTAGTATTGCCTTTGACAAAGAAATATACCATAGCACCTCCACCCAGTAATAATTGCACATGTAAACGACGTTTAGGCCTCTTCCATGAACCCTCACTCTTAGAAACCCTGATGCTAACCACTGATGACTGAAGTTCTGCAACATAGTGCGTTAACAGATACTCACCCTTGGTAAATTCATACCCATCACCATTGTCTTCATATAGTCGACCTTCAGATTGACCTACAAAGGAGAAGAGTGACCACAAGGCCTAGACCGGTTTAATATCGTGCCTTAATGTGTGCCCATGATTGAGACAGCAAGTCTTAAGTCAAAGAAAAACAAAAAGATCATGTCAGAAGTTCTGGGACATCAGTTAAGGTTGCTTTACCTACTATGCATTGGAGACCACCTTGGAAATACAGTGACAAATATAAGTTTCTATTGGCTATTCATAGTATGTTAAAATGCCAACACTCAAGTCTGATTCCTGAGATGAATTTAGTTAGTCAGTCTAGTGAACATAAGATGTATAAACTTAAGACCCTCTCCATAAAGGGAATATTAGTGTCTGCTCATGGGATCTCAATCATAAATGTTTTGGATATGTTAAGGCTAATAGTACTATTTTCACAGAACAGTGATATGCCACAGAAATATAGTACAAAGCTGATCTGTTCAACTAATTTCATCACATTTTATCAAGAATTGGTTCAAAAACAGCTTCAAGATCATTACACTATATCCTAAACATAGTACTATAAATTTTATCGAGTAATGGACAGAAAGCTAATGAGCAATATTTTCCAATTCAAACAAAGTACATTCAACTTTCTGATGACAATAATTATCATAAGCAGCTTGTTTATACTTCATCCAAAACAACCACAGTTGACATTGATGACTGTTTTAGATTTCTACACTATACTAAACAAGAAAAAAGAGCCATTCTTTGTAAAGATTCACCACATTACCATGTTCATTCAATGCCACGATGAGTGTCAAATCATCAGATAAACTAGCTTCCCCAACATTTTGATGAATGGGGCCCAAAGGAATTATTGATCCACCTTGCAAATACAAATCTGGTAAATCCTGTTATAACACAAGTGTTAAGGTTAACGAGGGTAGGAGTACACAGTTGCATTGAATGATGGATGGGTCTATCTGGCATATGATAAATGTGTGTGCTTATCTTGGACAACAGAAAACCAAGAAGGCTAATACATACTGGATGTGAGTCATGAAAATCAAATCTCATCCAGATTCCATTGGGCAGCATGTGCTGTAATTTACCCGTTTCCTGGTCAGGAACAGTACTAAGAAGATAAACCGTCAGCATAAATCCTTTGGTATTATAGTACAAGACTAAGCCACTCTTGTGAATACCAGCAGACTACAAAATGCATGCAACTACAGATCACAAACAATCCACGGTAGATATAATCTACATCATAAAGATCATCATACACAAGCAATTTATTGATTTTAGCTGCTGTAGAATGCTGTAAATATGTATCTACCTAGTGGAAGTCGTTTAAGTGAGACAACAACCGTGCATATATATATCTAAATGATGATGGAAGTGTTTTCTTGATTACTTTTTATTGATACAAGTTGCCCATATATACATACAAAACCACTCTCTATAGGAAAACTAGGACTAATTGATTCAAATCAATCTCTATAATATTGTTTCCTATTTTACAAAGTCAGTCCCTAAATCACAATTTTTATAATATATTTATATATTCTGTAACACTCTCCCTCAAGCTGGAGTATAGATATTAATCATACACATCTTGTTACAAAATATAACTAACCCGAATTCCATTTAGAGCTTTCATGAAAATATCACTCAATTATTCTCTAGTTTTCACATACTTTATGAAAATTAAACCCTGTTGTAGTTTTTCTCGAACAAATTGTCAATCAATTTCTAAATGGTTGGTTCTTTCATGAAATTCAAGATTAGATGCAATGTGGAGGACAGCTTGGTCATTACGCCACAGTTTTGTAGTACTAAAGGCTTAAGACCAACTTCAATCAACAAGTGATAGATCCACACTTAAGGCTTAAGACCAACTTCAATCAACAAGTGATAGATCCACACTATCTCACAAACAAATTGCATCATAGCTTGATTTTCCAATCCTACACTTGACATGAGATCATGCCCAATTTGCATTTGAATAACACTCAATATGACTATGCCCATGATTTTTATAAACAATGTCTCGTCTAGGAGTTCCTTTCAAATAACAAAAATTTTGATCTAAATTTGCCTAATGGTTGACTGTTGAAGAAGACAAAAATTGGCTTACACCACTAACAGGATGCAATATATAGACGTGTTACTATAAGGCAATTCAAGTTTCCAACCAACCTTCTATATTTCTTTGGATTTTCAAATGGCTCACCATCTTATGTAAGTTGCAAATTATGAGTCATTAGAGTACCGAACGATTTAGCTCCCAATTTTTATGTCTTAGTTAGTACGTAAAATACATTTTTCCTTTGAGAGAAGAATATTCCTTTCCTACTTCTGGTTACGTCAACTCTTAAGAAATATTTTAATGCCCTTAAATCTTTTGTCTGAAACTGAGAATGGAAAAAGGATTTAAGAGATGAGATCCTGGTACTGTCATTTCCAGTAATAACAATAGAATCCATATATACTACCAATAGAATGACGCTAGCTCTAGATTGTGTGTATAATACAGAGTAATTGGATCTAGTGACAGGAACAACTGCATGGGCCAGCACATGAGAGACAAGTAGAAAGCTTCAAGCAGCGCATGAGTCTCACGTACGAACTTTGCAGTGGTCAAATTCTAGGGGTTGGCAACAAATGGTCACTCTACAAGGGTGACCCAAAACTCACACAAATTCTGCTCCCTATGGCAGAACTAGAAAATAAGAGAAAAAAATTTCCCACTAAGCAGCACCCAGATACACAAGATGCTCTGTACCATGAAAAAATACAGAGATGAGAAAAGTGTTCCCTTGATTATTTTTTATTGATACAAGTTGCCTATATATAGACAGAACCAGTCATCCTCTATTGAAAAGTAAGACTAATTGATATTAATTGATTCTAATCAATCCCTATATAGGCTTCCTATTTTACAAAATCAATCACTAAATGACAAGCTTTTCTAATATATTTACATATTCTGCAGCAATTATGACTCATTTCTGTAAAACTAGCCATAAATTGCTACGAGTACGGCATGGATATATGAAGCATCTCCCAAAAATGAACTTTAAGAATTGGAAAAGGCCCACTCATGGTCTATTGAATTAGAAACCCCGGAGAACAAATTCATTATGTAGCATGTCAGTTAATATAGAACGCAAAACACAACTCTCCAATGTGTTCTCACAACTCTGGAGCATGTTAAAAGAAATATTATCCAACTCTGATACAAAAAATAATAAACTCTTTCGTGCAAGAGCATCTAAGCATTAAACAAATCACCTCTTGGTTACAAGCTGAAGCTTTTTACGATTAGACTACAAAAATAACTCTATATTAACCTGCTGTGGGAGAAAAGAATTACAGAAATATAGATACCATCAACATATTCGATGCTATGAATCAATTAGTCAAGCACATACAGGTGTCTAACTTAACCTTCTAACACAAAAGTTAATGAGGAGGATGAAAACCTTGCAGTGATCAAAATAGGACCCAACAGGAAGGAATTTTCAAGCATCCTTAAGTTAGGATCTTTTGGATCTGCAGATGCAATTTCAAGTACCCATAAGAAACCACGAAGAACAACAGACATTTTATATGAATTCATATGTTGATCATTTCAAAGCTCAAGAGTATACCAGCAAAGAAAGTAGGAGCTGCTACTGGAGTACCAGTTGTGTGAGCCATATAAAATAAAGTGTATATGTGAGGTATAAGTCGATAGCGCCTCTTCAATGCCAAACGACAAACATTTTCACACTGTAAAAAAACAAAACTTAATTTAGTATACAGGTGACTAGCAGAAGGGAGTAAGTAAACTAATTATGTAACTCTTGTAATCACTAACCAGGAAGTATTAACAAAGACGCATGGTAGTATTTCATATGAAAGCTAACATATCTTAGTAATTTTTCTCATCAATATTTCTTGCTTATAAAAGATCCATCTCTAAACACGAGTATATTGTGACAAACTGCATATTAATATGAAACCTTCACTTCATGATTGTTGTATTAAGATGGAATTACTTTAAAGAGCAACTGAAATCACAAAATCTTCGTGACAGGTATTTTCAATTGGTATGGAGAGGGACAAACCTCTTCCCCAAAAGACCATGGTTCATGATCGCTAGTGTCCTTTTCAGAATGTGCACGGCAGAAAGGAAACATAGCACCAATGCCCATCCACCTTCCGAAAAGCTTGGGAGTTGCATTTCCAGCAAATCCACCAATATCAGGCCCAGAAAGTGGCTGAGCACTGAGTCCCTACATTTAAATTAGATTTTAAATTAAAGAATTTGACAAAGGAGCAGAAAGTAATAGTTCAAAATAACTATAAAACAAATGAATTAATCACTGTAACAATTACAACAAAGACTTTAAATTTACAAGAGTGTGCAAAGACTTTAAATTTACATGGGGCACACTCACAACATCCTCAAGTAAAACCTAGGTCCTTCACTTACTTTACAAATCTCAACCCTCCCTCATTCCTTACGTTACAAATCTCAACCCTCCATCATTCCTATAACCACTTATAGTTGGGAACACAAGAAACCATCAACAAACTTATTGCTGAGAATGGCATCACGAGCTCCAGTTGCAGAAGGCAAAACAACAAAAAAATGGGTAAGAAGGAAGTATATACTTCCTAAAATCTTGACTTCATTTGGATTACTTCAAAAGAATAAAAACTAGAGTTAAAAGAGTAAAATTTACATATATACTTCTAAAATCTTGACTTTTACTTCCTAAAATCTTGGCTTCATTTGGATCACTTCAAAAGAATAAAAACTAGAGTTAAAAGAGTAAAATTTACATACCAGTTGAAGTACCATAGCCAAATACTTCCTAAAATCTTGACTTCATTTGGATCACTTCAAATGAATAAAAACTAAGTTAAAAAAGTAAAATTTACATACCAGTTGAAGTACCATAGCCACAGACATGTGTAAATGTTCCCAGTTTGAGAGGTTATCTCCTGTCCATGTTGCAGCATACCTTTGACTACCAACAAATCCAGCTCTCGTAAGAACAAAAGGGCGCTTATTTTCGTCAGCTAATTTCATGCCTTCAAATGTTGACCTTGCCATTAACATGCCATAAACCTAAAATCATTAGAATTTGAAAGTAATTCAGTATCACCAATTGGATTATAGTTGAACCATCAAAATGCATCATCAAATACACCAAGCAAAGTTTATCAACCAATTGGGTGGTCCGGATTCTCTAATGTTCAGGAAAATAAAAGAATACATATCCATTCTAGAATCATTATGTTACTAGCAGACCATGGTTCAGGAAGAGTACATTGTGATAGTAAGCGTGATTCTGACAACCTCCAAATTCAGCATCTCCTCTATGTATATTGCCCTCAGGCATTGTCTTTGTCACACTCTGAGAGAGAAGTAATTAGACTAAGGATCATTGCAAGCCACAACAAGAACACAGCAAGAATCACAGAAATCACCTTAAAAAGAGCTGGCTCATTCATATCATTCCAGATACCATCAACACCATTAAGAGTGAAATCTTTAACTGAACTAGCCCACCATGAGCGAGCTTTAGACTGTGTGAAATCAGGGAAAACACATGGTCCAGGCCAGACCTCCCCTGAAATTAATAATGAAACAATGATGCATGAAAATTGAATAACTTTAAACCCCAAACCTATTAACTGCACACACATGTTCAAAGAACATGGCATGCCCCAAATCGTAAACACACATAGAGCAGTAGACACACATCAAATAAGAGTAGCAAACTTGAAAACATACCAACAAATGGCTTTCCATCTGCCATCTGAATCCAGATATCGTTCTCAGAACCACTATCATAGGCAAAATAACCTTCTTCATACTTGATACCAGGATCAAGCATCCAAATAGCTTTAAATCCACTATCATGGAGATCTTTCACCAAAGACTGTGGATCTGGAAAACGTTCCTGTGGACGTCATTGTAACATCTTACTGTCAAGTGCAAAAATTGCAGGTCTATTACAAAACAACAGCCAATTATACATGGAAAAGCTCTTGATTCAAAAGATCTTGCTTGTATCTGTATAATTGAAAATGCATATAAGAGCACGGAAAGTAGAATATTACATAAGTAATTTTATGGGTCAAATCTTAATTCCTAGGAACCAGCAATATCCTAATGAAATAGATTTTTGGAAGGAATGAAGTATAACATCCAAGATTCAAAGATTGAATAAAGTGGCCTCATAATGAAAAATTGCCAGACATTATCAAAGCAATGCCCTAAAAAATTACTATTGAGTAGCAACAAATGGTTGAACTTGGATATAAATGAATGTCCCAAAAGCAATATGTTAATTGGACTATCTCCTAATTGAATTTGGAATCCATCTAAAGCCAACTACTTAAATATGGAAAGCTAGTAACACCAAGTCATCAAGTGCAGCTAACCAAAAAATAAGTAAAGACCAATTTATTCTAGTCTTCAATGCCAAGACAAACATATTCAACAAAAACATGCCTTATCAACAGTAAAACAGCGAAAACCATCCATGTAGTCAATATCCATCCATATTACATCACAAGGTATACCCTTCTCCCGAAATGTTCTGGCGACCTGTAAAATTAAGAAACCCAAGCACGAGAATTATGTTGTTGGAGAAGTAAAGAGACCTTTATGGAATAGCGATGTTGAAATTCTAAACAATAGACACGTTTTGTTTCCTCGGTCAAGAACAAAGGGACAAAACATAATTTAGTAAAGTGATCCAAAGAGCTTACTTCGCGAACTCTTTTATCAGAATCATAGCTCCAACGACATTGGTGATACCCCAAGGACCACTTTGGAGGCATAAAAACAGTTCCTGTTGGCATTAATAAACTATTATCCGAAGCCTAAAACATTAACACATTCATGAATAACAATGCAAAAGTGACAGAAAATAGATTTAAGTAGCAAATATCAATGCCACTTAGTAACTTACCAGTTGCATGAGATAAACATTTCAAAACAGCTACTGGCGATGCAAACGGACCAAATGTAATGACAGGATATGAGGATGGGGCAATAAATTGAATTACGGATTCCTTCCTCAAATCAATCTGTTTATTCATCAAATAATAATTTAAAGAACATAGATCATAATAAAGGTTGGGCATTGAAAGAGACCACACATACATTAAGAACACTGAATCACCTCACAACGCAGAGTTGTGTCAGCAAGAACTCCCAGAGCTTCTCCGTCTGGAAGAACAGCTATCACCCATGGATGAGACTGGTACAAGGATGTAGTTCCCGGGCCATAACCCCATGCATCTGTGTTCCATGCAAAAACCTACAATAAAACCAAAATGCCTGTAACACCCCCTACAGTTTAGAGAAAAATAAAAATTAGAGAACTCGTGAACACGATATCAAACAAAATGGCATACCCTCTTCCCTGTACGCTCAAGCTGTCCGCTAACTTCTCCAGTTCCATAAAAAGAGGTACCAGCAGGAAGCTAGTCCAGAGAGGAAATCCATGCGATTAATTCCAATGATTAGGTTGGACTAAACAAAAGCATCAACAAGCCACTAAAATATCAGTTCAACAACAGGAATTGAGCAACCAACCTCAAGCTTGACAATCTGTTGCCCTGATAGGCATTGAAAAGCAGGGGTATAAGAAGGAACCCTGTGAGTCTGAGGAGTGATAGGTGTCTCCCTATCCTTGCGATTCATAAATGAAAGGCTGGGAAATGCGGCAACTCTGTCATCCGAAGAACAATCAAACCGGAAAACTCCATCCTCCAGGATTGGCTCAAAAATCATCTGCCCTGACACCGAGCTTGCTTTGGAATCAGATGCAGTAAGCACCTTTCCTTCACCATAATTAGCCATTGTTGTACTTAACTTCTTACTGTAACTATCAATGTTAAAATTGCTTCTTTTGTTCCTGCACTTAACAAGTAAAATGATCTGATTAAATCCATAAATTACACCAAACAAGACATATATTCAATCAAAAGATTTGATAAAAAAGATGAATTTAAGTCAATCTATGAATCTATGAACTAAGAAAGCGATCATGCAGAAGAAAGAAAGCTTGAAAGAAAAACCAAGTGACAGTGACAAACGTGGAGGACCAGCATCCAGAAAACGGCGAAGCAGTGAAAAGCGAGCGAGGAACAGAAGTACACACTTTCTTGCTAATAATTTGATCGCTACAAATAAGCCTCACGACTCTCAACTTTCCCGGTTCACCGTGTAGCAGATTCCTCCAACCCCCTACTGACAGTAGTTCCATTAGTGGCTTTTTCTTTTGGACCTTTTATTATATTTTTCCATTAGTAGTTCTATTTAATTATTAAAAAAGAAACATCACCGTTCCATAGTCCTTCAAACACTAAACGTAGGTTCATCCATAAAATATTTGAGTGGAGAATGCGACTGACGAGTGGCCTTGCCTCCTTTTTCTTTATAATCCAAAACACGTGTTGAAGAAGACAAAACGCAATCATGCATCATTTCTTCCATACGTACATCATTTAAGCGTTCCTCCTGTCCCTGCCCATGATGTGGATTCCTGAATGAAATAAGGTTATAATTCAAAGTCTAGGTTCGGCCTGGACCCTAACCTAAACCTTAATTTTTGAGTTCGATCTGGATCTGCAGGTCTAGCAACTGACGGCCAGTTTTCTGAAGTCTCGTTGCCCAACCCAGCCAGTTTCCTAGTATATAATAAGCTCATTAGCTGTTCTTCTGATGGTTCTGATTTTCTCTGGGTTAATTATATGATGGCATATGGATATTCTGGCGAGAGTATATTCTCTGCAGGCATAGGATTCCATTGTGTGTGTTAGACACCGCTTCTCCCAAGTCCCCTCAGTCCTGGGTTAGACTATCGAGACTTCCTCTAGAACTTCACAAAATTGAAATATTATCGACAATAATTTGGGAGGTATGAATTGAGTAGACAAAAATACAACAACGACAGTTAATGGTCACTTCGCAAGAACATATGTTGAACTTGAGCTATCCAGACCTTTGATTCCGAAAGTATTTATAAATAGATTTCGTAAAAGAGTTCATATCAACTACAAGTGCAATCCCATAAACACCACAAGCATTGATCCAAAGCAATTTTCATTTCCTACGGAGAAGAGACACACTAAATATAAGAATTTTGGAGAGTGGAGTGGGAATTGATTACAAGAAGACAAAAGGCTAAAACACCTTTAATTTGACACCAAAGGGTGAATGCATCAACCTCAACATTTTGAAGCTCAATATCTATAGCTACGATCCATTTACCATCTTTAGCATTCAGGTGGGCAAGAAAACAGTAACTTTTACTACCCATAAGTCGCTCATAAAATTAAGGGGCAGCACTACCAAGATGGGTAGGTACTTCTTCACCTCGGCAATGTAGGAGGACTCTTTAATTCTAACATAACAGGGGAAGAACCACAAAACAAAATCAATAAAGACAAAGCAAACATTGAAGCTACACAAAATACTAAGAAAAACTTGCTCAATAAAAAGTCAATTCATTTAGAGAACTAGAAATTAGATAGGGTTTTAACTCTCACCCGCTCTGCTCGACTAGAGGTGGAATGTACAAAATTTGTACGTCCAAGAGATCATGTCTTATATACGTTGCTCAAAATTCTACAAGCTTGGAGCCCATCGATAGAGTAATAGAAACAAACTTATTTTGGACGAGAAGCATGAATTAGTCAAGGAGGTGAATGGTGAGACAAGGATCCTCAGTATACAACTTAAGTTATGTGAAGTTTCCTTCTAACACATATTATAATCAATAAATATTATATTTTAGAATGCTAGAAGAGTAGGCAATCCTCTATTTTTCTGGAGCATAAGGAATCAACTCCCCCAATACCATCAAGGTATTACAGCCGTTATTAAGCTCCAAAATAGTGGCTTAAAATCTTGGTAACATAATTGTTAGATTACTGAAAAAATAACATAATCACGTAAATTATGTTAAAAGCAGGATCGTTTTATATGCATATAGACAATAATTACATACTTGAATTTTTGTTGTAGTTCCACCTATTAAAGAACTTTGTTTAAATGTTTCATCGCAGAAAATCTTTTTCTTCTTTTGTTGTTCTTCATGTAAAAGACCATCACACCAAGAAGAAACACACGCTGATCTTTTTCTTATATCATTCATTCTTTGATTCTTTTAGATTTAAACAAAACGTAACTCTCTTTGGTAGTTACATGAAGAACATTGACTTAAAAACCTCTCATTGGTGTATAATAAGTCATTTTCTACCAGTGTCACATGATGGGTTTATTCTAATTTAAAAAAAAAACTCTGTAATGCTCATACTAGTTCAATAACTGGTGTGACTAGTATACGGCGAGAGCACATTGTCATATATTTGTTAAGAGTATATGACATCTAGATTAATAAATTGATCTTAGGACTTAAGTGTCATAGAGTAGACATTGTATGTTATACCCTAGGTCATATCTCACATTTACACTTTTCTTTGATCTCATTTTGTTTCTAGAGCCATGATTGTATTCTAATTCTCTACTAAAGAGACGAAGGTCATCTATAAATACTTTTTATGCGAGTCAATGATCTAAAATAAATGATCTTCCTCTGTTCTCAATTCTCTTTTAAATTAAATTTAATTTGCTTTCCTATAATTATTCAATAGGATCGCATCTTGCCTGATCTGTTAGCAATAACCTAAAGTAGCAAACCTTAAATTCAATTCTTAAGAATGAGACAAGAGTCATAAAGGTATATGATGAGGTTCTTCTCAACCTCAAGGGTCTCTCATAACGTAAGATGAGATCTTGCAACTTACATTAATCCCTTTTTTGTGGTCAGTTGTGCACATATGGTACAAGTTATGTACTACGGTATCTACTCAAAAACTTATTCAGAACTTACATCTGGCAACGTAAGATAGATATAGTGATTAATAAATCACTTTGAACCAATTTCCTTGCGGCATTTATAGTTTAAGTTTCTTGCTCTCAATTATCACCTAGATAATAAACGTTAAACTTGCGTCATCTCTAGGGAGTATAAACACTAAAGATGATTTCCTGTGTGAGAGAACCAATCTATAATGTGTCTCATATATTTATAATTTATCCCAAAATATATTTATACACAAACACATATATTCATGCATCAAATGATACACAATGTATAATCTTCATCATACATTATATCCAAACATATAACATTAGACTGGGTGAACATACATAGAGAAATGTTTATCAGTACATTTCAACATCTACGTAGTCCTAGTGACTTTACCTGCCTAATGTATACATCTCTAGAAATTGGCTTTGTCATTGGGTCTGCTATCATATCTCGTGTAGATATATATCTCATGTTCACTTCTCCTCGTGCAACTGTATCTTTCACATAAGTATACTTAGTATCTATGTGCTTTGTCTTAAAATAAAATTTGGGGTCTTTAGTATAAGCGATTGCAGCTTGACTATCACAGTTGAAGGTCACTAGATTAATTTCGCTTTTAGTGACTCCCAAATGCACAAAAAATCGATGAAGCCACACAGCCTCTTGTACTATAGTTGAGAACACTATAAATTCAGCTTCCATTGTGAATAATGCAATGTAAGATTGTTTCTTACTTTTCCATAATATTGCTCCATGATTTAGTACGAATACATATCCTAAGGTAGATTTTCTTTCATCTAAATCTCCTCCCTAGTTTACATCTGTATACCCTTGTATACATAGATCATTGCCTTGATAATATAATGCATAGTCCACAATTCCCTTTAGATACCTCAATATTCTCTTTACTGCTTTCCAATGTGCTTGGCCTGGATTTGATTGATATCTGCTCACCATCCCAACAACGTAACAAATATTTGGTCTTGTATACATCATTACGTACATAAGAATTCCAACTGCACTAGAGTAGGGAACAGTCTTCATTTGTTCCCTTTCTTGTGACATTGACAGGTAATTTCTCTTACTAAGGCCTTCATTTTTAGCAATAGGATTATCAATTAGTTTGCAATTTAGCATACAGAATCGTTCAAGAATTTTTGAATGTACATCGTTTGTGAAAGCAATAACAATCTCTTTGAATGATCTCTTGAAATCTTGACTCCAAGAATGTATGTCGCTTTACCCATGTCTTTCATTTTAAATTCAGATGATAACCAATCTTTGATTTGTATAAGAAACACACAGTCATTACAAGTAATCAATATATGTATAAACATAAAATCGTGAATTTATCTTTGGATCTCTTAACATACACACAATGGTCTTCATCAATCATTTAAAAATCATATGAAATGATTATATTATGAAAATATACCATTGTCTCGAAGACTGCTTCAGGCCATAAATTGATTTTAATAATTGACATACTTTATTTTATTAACCTGTCTTAATGAAATCTTCAGGTTGTTTCATATAGATTTTTTCATCTAATTCTCCATTGAGAAAAGCAGCTTTTACATCAATTTGATGTAATTCAAGATCCATACTAGCTACTATAGCCAGAATAATACGGATTGAAGCAAACTTCACAATAGGTGAAAAAGTTTCCTCATAATCAATTCGCTCCTGTTGTATATATCCTTTTTCTACAAGACGTGCCTTATATCTTTCGATATTGCCATAGCTTTTCGCTTAATTTTGAGAACCCATTTATTCCCAATTGCTTTACACCCTTCAGGGAGATCAACCAAGTCCCATACTTGATTTGAGCTTAAAGAAGCCATTTCTTCTATCATTGCTTCCATTCTTCTTTAACAGGACCAGTAAGAGCCTCATTTACATTCCTTGGCTCTTCTTCCTCTTGTGGAACAATTATATTAATTTCTCTTTCAATCTCAAAATGATGTCAGGGAATTATTCCTCAATTACTTTGCCTTAACCGAGGTTCATCATAAACAAATTCATGATTGATTTGATTGTTCCCACTTGGATCAGTCATCATAAAGAACCTTTTTGTATAATTGCTCCCACTTGGTTGAAGCTCCCCATCTTGATTCTTTATAATAGAATCATTCTGATTAAGCGACTCATATAATAGTAGGTCTCTACCTATTTCGCCTTGCTTGGGAAAATCATTCTATAAGAATGTTACATCTCGTGATTCAAATTCAGTTACACCTTCATTACCTTGTTTACTAATGAACACGTATCCTTTTAAGTGTTCTGAGTATATAATAAAAATATTTTTCCCCCCTCTTGGGCCTAATTTCCTATGTTTATGAGAGAGATCATGAACATAGGCTACACACCCCCAAGGTTTGAGATTTGACATATCAGGTCTCCTACTAGTCCACAACTTATATGGTGTGCTAATAACTAATTTCGTGGGCACACGATTAAGTACGTCAGTGGCTGCTAGCAATACATCACCCCAAAAAGTGATTGGTAAATTTACTTGGGCCATTATGGACTTAATCATTTCTAATAATGTCTTATTTTGTCTTTCAGCGATGTCATTTTGTTATGGGGTTATAGAAATTGTTAATTGTCTTTCTATTCCTTTATCATCATATAAAGCCTTGAACTTTTCTGACAAGTATTCTTGTCCACAATCAGTTCGTAATGCTTTTATTTTCTTATCTAATTGATTCTCAATTAAATTCAAGTATTTTATGAAACAATCGAATGCTTCTGATTTATGAGAAATCAAATAAACATGACCATATTGAGTATAGTCATCTATGAATATGATGAAATAAACTACCCCACATCTAGCCCTTATATTCATTGGACCTCAGATGTCAGAATGAATTAATTACAATGGATATAAAGCTCGTGTTCCCTTTCCAAATGGCTTTCTTCCCATTTTACCAGCTAAACAATGCTCACATGTAGGTGGATCTACCTTACTTAGATTACCTAAAAGCCCTTCTTTAGCTAATCAACTAATTCGATTTTGACCAATATGACATAGTCTACCATGCCACAAAGTTGCATCATTGTTGGAATTACTAGATGTAAATAATGAATAACTAATATTATTATTTTCCTTTAACACATCCAATACAATAAAACCATCAAATAAAAAACCATAACCATAATTAATAGATCCAAGATACAAATTCATTCCACCACTGTGGAAATTTATATTAAAACCAAGTTTAACTAACATCAACACAAATAAAAGATTCCTACGAATTTGTGGAGCAAATAATACTTCATGTAGGATGAGGGGTCGCCCTCCACACATATCCAATTTATATGTGCCAATTCCTTACACAGCAACTTTGGAATTATCACCTACATAAAGCCATCAATTACTATGTGGGAGTTTACGAAACTCAACGAAGGCATCACGATCCTTCACTACATAGTTGGTTGCTCCTGAGTCTGCAATCCACAAAGGATGTGATTCAGTTAGAAAAACAGTGTAACACCCACTCTCACATGACCCAAACCCGACATCGACGGTGATATCCGAGTCCGTGCCTCGCGAGGGTGGTGTGCTACAACACTCAGTCAAAACTTAGTATAATTTTTTTTAACGCACATACATACACATCACATATTATGCGGAAAACAATTTACATAAACAATTCAATGGCCTCGGGGCCCTTTTCATAAATACAATTTATTCTAGTCTGTTGACTTTACAAATTGACTTAAACATTAATACAAAAATTCAGAAAAATACAAATACACTAATGCAGACGCG
>JANZLD010000005.1:16703538-16713877 GCA_026413575.1 Erythroxylum carthagenense | reverse complement strand
GCATGAGAGTAGGCCTTAACCCTAGAAGGATGAAGAATTTGCGAGGTAAGATTTCGGCGAAGGATGCGCCAAGTAGGGCCATAATGTGCGGAACTAATGGTATGTTGGTTTGCAGACAAAATCCTGGCTACGGGACCGGCTTTAAGACGGTCAGCGAATACAGCTCCGTTGTGGATTAAGGCCTGGTAGGCGAGACAGCGGTCGGCCACGAAGATGGCCGGGACAGACCCAATGTGAAGGGCGATCATAGGGCCGAATTTGGCGTGTAAACTGCGAATGATGGACTCGATATCGGAGAAGGACTTGCGAAGCCATAGGAAGTTGCCGATGACGGGGAACGCAGGAGGGCCAGGAGGGAGTCTGAGGGTTGGTTTGTTGGAGTGGAAAATTAGGGTAGAGATGGTTTTGACAAGCAATGAGAGTGCGACAGAGATTAGGATAAGGCATATGGTTTCCATTAATCTTCAAGTGATAAGAGATGCATTTAGCAATCTGCCTTTTATTCTCATTCCTTTCTTGGTGGGCACGCCGTGCTTGGACTTGTTGGGTGTGGACTACATGTTTCACTTTCATCGGATTTGTATTTTGTTTCCCTTTGTTTTCCATTAATCCAAGCAAGGGTTGCAAAGACAATGAGGTCGGCATTAAATAGAACGAAAGGAAAAGAGAGGTACATATGGCAGCATCAAGGTAATCGATAACCAATTGTGTGGTGAGTTTCCTTATTATTATATACAGGAAGATACTAATCTGTTTGTCTCATTTAAATGCCTTGTATATTCTACGCTGGGGAAACTGAAGCCCATCTTTGATTTAATAACATATTTTAAATTCTCTTTCAAGGATATTTCAAAATAAAACCTACACAAAGAAACTCCTTCAACCTTCGATTAAGGTGACTTGAATAGAAACATAAGTCTCAGACTTATTGGTAACATTGCCGACGGAATCTTGTTTCCGTCTGAAAATATACCGACGATACACAACAATTGTCGGTAAATTTACCGATGGAAGGAATCATCTCCGTTGGCATAGATATAGACGGTTTGTGATAAACCGTCGGTAAATGCACAGTAAAAATGTAAACATATGTCGACAGTTTGTCAATAACGGTTGGTAAATATCGCTCAAATTAGGGATGGAAATCAAACATCCGTCAGTAAAAACCGTAAACATTTACTGACAGTTTACCGCCAACCGTCGGTAAATATGACTTAACTTACCAACAGAGACTTAAATTCCGTCGGTAACAACAATACACATTCTCATCAATTTATCACAATTCCATCCGTAAGTATTTTCTTTTTTAAATTCTTGACATTAAATTTGATTTGCATAATTTCAATATCTATAAATTATCTGTGTATAATTTTTTGATTTGTTTAAACAGAAAATTAATTGATCATATAAAGAAAAAATTTCTTCATTGAAAATAAAAACATTAAATTGTACATAAATTCAAACCAAATGACTACAACCATCCTATTGTCCTGTGAGCGAGGATGGTCTGAGTCTGTAGCCCTCCCCTTCAATTGCTCCATGTCATTTTGGAGCTCAGTCATGTACTCCATTGTTTGTTACAACTTACTTGTCAAGGTCTGCACCTGATGGATATGTTCCACTGTCGCCCGCCTACTTGATATTGTTGTACTGGACATAGAGGAGTGCGAATAACATAAGTTCCCAAATGAGCTTAGCTTGAAGATCCTTCCACGACTGTCCCTACCACCCACTGCATCAAAATATGCCTAGCTCTCACCAACAGCTTGTTCTCCCTGAAACTGTCGCTGAATTGTTTATTGTATTTGGTCATATTAAGAGGCAATGCTTATATTATAATTAGTAAGTCATAATTATTAAGAATGAATATTAATGCATGAATTTTACATACATTCAGTTCTCTACAACGACTGTTGACGAATGTCACACCTTCATGCTTCTTAGTGTAAGTAACTGATGGGGTGTAGGGCTTATGCTCATAGACTTTTCCTACATAACAATAATTGTTCTAAGGTGAGCTAGAATTTATAAAATTTTGGCAGAGTCTCTTATATTTTTATGATATTGCCCCCTGTTGAACAAAGAAAATAACTTACCACGGCCATATATGGCACGAGACATTTATACCATGATCATTATCCATAATACACATATTTTCATTATAACATTCATATATCAATTTAAATTGAAATACAGTAAAGTAAAAAATTAGAATATAAGTGTAATAGTTAGATACTTATAAGTCTCTCTGTATGCTCGTAGTGGGTAATTGATCCTCCCATATGAATGGGAAGACTGTCTCCCCTTAGGTCTCTACGTTTGTTGGTCGAGTTACATCCTGAGATGAACATTACCTCAGGTGATGTCTAGTACTCCTACCAACGACTTCATATGCTCTCAGAAATATAAAGCGGTCGTATACTAGCCTTGTGTATCGCACCAATAAAGTCGCGATAATGTGTACAAACTCGCCTCTCTCATACATGATGTATGACCTCATCGATACCAGAATCTCAGTAAAATTGTTTCTAAAATTAAAAGGAAAAAATTCGATAACTTATAATCTAATATTATTTATGTAATTAATGTATACAAATAAATTAAAAAGTAAATTATTTGCATGTTGTATCTCAAACTCTTGAAAGTAAAATGCCTTTGTGGCTTGAGAGATCTTCATCCATACATAACCCTCAGGATCAATTCTCTCATTAAATGTAGATGTCATATGTCTAGAACACAGTCTAGACAGAATTAACCTAATATAAGAACAAATAATTTTACACTATTTACAAAAATTTAAACCTATAATTTAATTATAAAAATATATAGTGTCTCATGCGATTTCACTTACAAAGTATTGACTATTTTGATATACTTTCTCCCATCAGGTCCTCAGCTCCAGGCTGGCATTCTTCTCCTTCATCCGCTATAGCGGATGAAGGAGTGGTGGATGGTGAAGCATCAGGAGTAGCAGGCGATGCTTCATCTGCAACCGTAGGCCCTGGAGGTGGAGGTGGTGATTCCATTGCTGATGGAGACTGTGATGGTCCACCCTCACAGTAAGTACCTCCGAACATGCATTTGAACTTGGGGCGCATTACATCACATTGTCTCTTTGGTCCCATATTTCTACCTAAAATTCATTGTTTATTGAATTTTGTTGAAATATAAGAATTTGAATTTGAATCCAATATTTTACACAATATAAGTAATAGGATATTACGATTTTTTGAATATCATATTAAAGTACAAACTTTGAATTCAATTATGAGAATAATTGTTACAGTCATAGAACAATAATATAATGAGTTTAAAGCTGAGTCTAGTGTATTGTTGAGATAAATCATAATGATAAAATTATTTTCTTGGATTCCAAGTGACATGAGAGTCAGTAAAGGTAAATGAGTCCCCGATGGTTGGATTCCCAAGAAAGGTCCTGACATGTTCGAACGTATCAATGGAAAAAGTGAAAGTTCTTCCCTCATGTGTAAGGTTTTGAACACCTTCTTGCAATAGCATTTCCACTATTGCTAAACTTGTAGATGAAATGGTACGAAATGGTTTACCTACAACATAATTAGTATAGAACTTACATATTGTCAAATTAGATACTCGTTAAATGAACCTATCCTAAAAACTCATACGTACATGAATGTCCAGACAAGCTCTGTGGAATTGCCAACTTTTCCAAAGCAACCAATTTCCGTAATCCTTTATTAACTGTTGTGTCATTGCTCCCACCTCCTTCGGCATATACGTCATCTTCAAGATGCAAGCAAGCTTAAAATAACATGTAATATATACCATCAACTATAATTAAATATAATAGCTTTATAAAAGAAAATGAGATGTACATAATAAGGAAAGTGATGTTGTTCAGATGATACTATACAGCTTGAAGCAGAAGATCGGCCATGGAAGGCGAACGATCATTTCTTAAAGAAGTGGAGATTTTTGCTGCATTGTTTATTCCTTCGGTAATGACAATTTTGCCACATTCCTCCAAACGGAATGAATTACTACCATCCGAAACCAGACGCCATGTCGACATTCTTTGATTAAGAATTTGAATTAAATATTTGATACAATATATTGAAAAGTTTGAAATGATCTTCTTTGTCGAATAAAATATTTAAATACAAACACAAATTAATCGCTATCATAATTTAATTGTAAATTACAATCATCTTCATATTATGAAGAATAAGAATCAAAATTCGGTTCCTCTTCAGATTTCTGACCCTCGTCCTCCTCTCCAGATGAAATTTCAACATATTTGTTAAATGGATCGTTCAAAGGTTCATTATCATCATATGTAACAGATGCATTTATAAAATAAGCATCTTTTTGAACCGCTTCACTTTCAATTCTCTTTTCTCCTTTTCCATGTGATTCAAAAACATCTCTAGGTTTAACTTTGCAAACTGCCAACCAATCTAACTTATCTAGTCGTAAGCTGGGAAAAGGGATATACACACCTATTTTGCTTGCATAGCTAACACGAAAGGTTCAAATTATCTCAATCTTCTTCGGCTATTAATTTCAACAAGATTATATTGGCTATGCACTTTTATTCCAACATTTGGAATCAGGTCAAACTAATCACACTTAAATATCATAGTTCGCTTGATTGGCAATGCAAGGTACTCAACTTCAAGTATCTCAATAATTTTACCATAGTAATCCATCAATTTGCCCTGTATGGAAACTCCGCTATTTATTGTTGCCATGTTATGACCATGATATTCTATATGATATTTGTATCTATTAACGAAATACACAGGATACGATTTAATAATTCAAAGAGGTCCCTTAGCTAGACCACAAATGAACTTGTTCTCTATTGGATTTTCGAAGGCCTACATAAAAAATTATCATATCAATGAGTATAATGTTATTTCACCACTTAAATCTTATAATTCAATTATGAGAATATTTGTAAGTAAAAACTTACATATCTCTCAAACTATCGTGCAAAGTATTGGCCCTCGAATTTTTTTTAATGAATAAGCATGATTTAAATTAATTATGAGGTTTTGATGGATTAAATTTTTTAAGAGTAAATTAACATGTCAATGTCAGTAGGATTTTATTGCATGGGTTAGTTAAATTAAAGTATTAAGAGTGTATAGCCTAAAGGGCATTTTAGGTAAGTCATTTAAGGATAAGGACTATAAGGCACGAGGGAAGGGGCAAAGTGGACATTTTATGCTTATTAAGGGTAGAAGTGGTAGAAGAAATGTTGTCTTGTTCTTAAAAAAGGAAGAAAACGTGAGTGAGAAGAAGAGAGAAGAGAGAAGCGCGAAAAGAATGAGAGGAGAGAAAAGAAGAGAAAACCAAGCTAAGGTTGATCTTTCTTAACTTTCAAGAGAGATTTTGAGGTGATTCAAGAAGAGAAAAAGGAAGAAGAAGATAAGAGCTTCGATTAGAACCAACTATCTCTTTACTTGGAGAAGAATTAAGGTAAGTCCATTTTGAATCTTTTGGATTTTTGGATGGGTTTTAGATCAAGAAGCTTAGGAAATACATGGATTTAAGCTTTTTAGGATCAATTTTATGCATATGTTTCTTTGGGTCCTCAAATTGAAATTCCTATTGAATTGGGAATTTTATCAATGTTAAGGGGGAATCAAGAGAGGCAATAGGAGCAAAAAGGAGAGGCATTTTTGACCAAGTCTTTAAGCAAGGAATTCAAGGTAGGTTACATGTTTATAATTGAGTAATGAGCCATGACTATGTTTTCAAAAGAAAGAGAATTAAATGTTTTCAATTGTTTTATAAATGTTACATGATTGCTATTTGAATGATTTCAGAAATCTTTATATGTTTGGTATTTGAATTTTTGTTAATGAATTGCGAAATTAAGTTGGAAATTCATGTGAAATATTTCATGTTCATGAACAATTGTGTTTCTGAAATATGCCTTTGTGGAAAAATGTTAAGAAAAAAAATCATGTTTTCGAAATGTGTCATTTGGGCAATATTTTTACAAGATGTGAAATGAATGATTATGTGGGTTTGTGGTGGTACCCTAAGTTAAGTCAAATGTACTTTGACTAAAGGCTTCTTTCGCTTGCCTGCTAGTGGCATAGAGCTTCTTCATGGACTTCTATAAGTTCAAGGCTACGCAAGACCATTATATGAGATTGCGATAGTACGTTCTGTTCACGGCTGCCTAGGATCATTATGTGAAAATGTGTAGTACATTCTATTTATAGATCTATCCAAACCATTTTGATGTGCTTATGTGTTTATGATTTTGTGAATAAGTTGATGAATGCATAAATTTTGTTGTTTGTGAATTGGATTACATGACGAAAATTTGAAAAACATGTTCTTTATAAATTCAATATGAATTTTCTATAAGAAATGAATATTTTCAAGGTTTTGCTTGTTTCTCCATTATAAACTTGTTATCCACAAGCTTTGTAAGCTTACCCCCATTCTCCTTCCTATATTCAGGTAATGAGAAAGAGATCAAGTGAAAGAGAGTCAAGGCATTACTCTGATTAGCCATATTTTTGTATTTTAAGCTAGACTTTGTAAACATAAGGCTTTTGTCACATTTCAATTATTATTTGTTCAAGTACCCTTTGTATTTTGGGATTTTGCAAAATGTTGTATTGTAGCTCGGGATGCTTATTGAAGCTTTGTAAAATCCTTATCTTTTGATGATAATGAAATATGATTGCATTTTTGGTTCATGACTCTTAAAATTTGTACCTACATTTTTGTTTCTGCTTCGTATTCGTTTCGATTTATCGATTGCTTTGATTTTTGATTCGAAATTTTGATTCAAATTTTTGATTTCATTCGCTTTCGTTTCCTTCGCTTCCGATTTTTCAGTTGGGATCCGGTCCCGAGATCGGGTCCCAACAGTTATGGTATCAGAGCAAGAGTGATAGTGTTAAGTTAAGTAGTTGGGTTTCGGTCCCAACATCGCAAATCTTCCTAAAGATGAGAAAGAGTCCTGAGCAATGTTACTTGTTTGAAGAACAGAGGGAGAGAAGCACCATCGCACACTGGTGGACTGCGTCTCCCTACCCAAAATGAGGAAGGTATCGAAGTCGAGAGGAAAACCCTCAATCGTTATACCCGAAGTGTATTATGTCTTGTTACTCTTGTGTCTTTGTATATTATCGTTGCTTGGAGCAAAACAATGTCGTAAGGTCCTAGCAAATGTCATTTTTGTTTGCTACTAAGTCAGATGTCAGTGTTTTACTTTGGTTCAACTCAATTTCATAACAACTCCTTATATTTTTGTAATCTCCATCGTTCATTAATTAATTTTTTTAAATTCTAAAAAATAGAGAAAAGAGTAAGAAAAAGATATACTCTTTTTTGTATTTTGTACGTCATACAAAATTGTTTTGTTCTATTCTTGAAGAAAGTGTTCTTCAAATTTTAACCATAGTCATATTAAGTGTTGAAAGCATGACATATTTTTTGGTGTGGAGTACATAAAGATTTCGTATTTTTAAAGTTCAGTATTGTTTAATCCTCACAAATTTCATGTATTTATTTTTACCTATTCTTACTATTTGTATGTTTGTTAAATGCAATAGATGAATATAGGATTGCATTTTTATTTCCGCTGCGTATGCGTTCCTTCAATTAGTATCAGAGCCAGTATTGCATTCACATCATACTTGACAATGACCAATAATTTGCATAGTTTGTTATATTCTTTGTTTTAACACTTGAAGGTTGTTCTTTTTTTTGTTTACGTAAAAATTAGTTTCACAGAAACTGAAAAACATTATTTGATGTTCTTTAAGCATACTAACTCTTTCTTCATTTTGCGTTGAAAAAAATGATGAATCAATAGTATATATCAAGGTTTTTAAAAATGGACCAGACCGTCTGGTCCGACCGAAAAAAGGTTGAACCGGTCAGTGGTCCGGTTCGGTTTCAACCAATAACCTCTTTACATAAAAACTGGTCGGTTCAACCTTTTTTTGATCAGACCAGATGGTCCGGTCTGGTTTTTAAACCTTGCAAAAGCCCCTTCCTTTCTTTCATCAAAACTTTCGCATTTATAGAATTGTTGCGAAGAATATGTTCACTTAATTAATATGCTAAATTCATCAAAATTATTGGTTTATAATATTTATTTCTTTTTGGATGCTTTGTCTTCTTAAATAAGGGAGAGAGAGCTGTACTATGATCACACTGAAGACTAAATGACGCCATCACTTATTATATTATAAGTGCCTATGAGTATATTATAATTTTATTACATTAATATCATAATTTTGCTAGAAACATTATATAAATCATATTACCACCTACAAAATGCTCAAGTCACATACTTCTCAACATTCTCTATTTTATTTGAGCTGAAAATCATTATCTCTCTTACTTCCAATTACACGTAACACCACCACCAATACTCATTGTGAAGTACCGACAGAATTTACCGATGGAAAGAGCAGAGTTGCCATCAGTAATGGTATTTATCGACGGAATAGACTGACGGAGACTTACGTTGACGCAAACATGATCGGTATATTTTACCAACAATATGAGGATAACTATTGGCGATGTTTACCGATGATTTAATGAAACCATCGGTGTAGTTGGTAGTAATATACCGATGGAAACCGTCAGAATATATGGCAATTCTTGCCGACGGTTTCCGTAATCCGTCGGTAATTTGAGGCAACTTAAATGCCGACGGCAACAACAATCCGTCAGTAATTGTGAACCTTCTTCATAAATGTAACCTTGATTGCTTAATCCAAAGGTGGAAGCTGTATGCTTGTTGAGGTCACCTTTAACTCTCTGTAAATCTCTTGTTGAATGACAACTTTATGAAAATCTTGACGTGAAATTTGATTTCAATGTCAACAATTATAAATTATCCTCACATAAATTTTGGATTTTTCAACCCATGGAATTTGTTTAAACAGAAAGTTAAATGATCTTAAAAAAAAGATTTCCTAACTGATAATTAAAACATTAAATAGTACATAAATTAATACCAAATTAATGATAACAACAATCCTATTGTCCTAGTGAGTGTGACTGATGTGAATCACTATCCCTCGATCTCATTTGTTCCATGTCATTTTGGAGCCTCCTTATTACTTCCATCAAAGTTTGAACTGTGGACTCAAGCTGATTGATACATTGCGTTGTCAGCTGTGAACTAGATGCTGCTATAGTGGACATAGAGGATTGCAAATAAAATGTGTTGGCACATAAGCCTAGGCCAAAGATCCTTCCACTACTATCCCTACCACCCATTGCATCAAAATATGTCTGGGTCTCATCAACAGCTTGTTCATCCTGTGACTGTTGCTCAATTGTTTGTTGTATTTGGTCCTATTAGGAGACAATGCTTATATTATAATTAGTAAGTGATAATTATTAAGATTGAATATTAAACTATGAAATTCATATACATTTAGTTCTCGACATCGACTATTGACGAATGTCACATCGTCATGTTTCTTAGTGTGAGGATGCAAAAACAACTGACGGGGTGTAGGCCTAACGCCCATAGACTTTTCCTGCATAACAATAAAATGTTATAATTAAGTTAAACTAGAATTTATAAAAATTTCGGCAGAGTCTCTTCTGTTTTTATGATATTACCCCCTGTTCAAGAAAACAAAGTACTCAACACAGCCATAAATGGCACCAGCAAATTACACGACACAGTCATGATCATTAGGCATACTACACATATATGTTCATTACAAGATTCACACATTAATTTACATTAAAATATAGCAAAGTAAAAATTAAGATTATAAATATAATATCTATATACTTACAAGTCTCTCTGCATGTTCGCGGTGAGTAATTGATCCTCCCGTATGAACCCCTGACCTACCACGTCTGTTGGTGGAGTTACGATCTGCTATGATCATTGCCTCAGGTAATCTCCAATACTCCTGCCAATGACTCCATTTGGGCTCAGAAATAACAGAAGGTCGTACACTAGCATTGCGTATCTAATTAATAAAGTCGCGATAACGTGTATGAGCTTGCGACTCCCATACACTATGTATTGTCCCGTCAATATCAGAACCCCAGTAAAAATGATTATGAAAATAAAAGGAATAAATTCGATAACTTATAATCTATTTATATGTATGTTATTAATGTATACAAAAAATGAAAAAAGAAAATTAATTGCATATTGTACCTAAAACTTCTGAAAGTAAAATGCCTTTGTGGCCTGAGAGATCTTCTTTTATGCATAACCCTCAGGATTAATCCTCTCTTTAAATGTAGATGTCATATGTCTTGAGCACGGTCCAGACGGAATGAACCTAATATAACAACAAATAAGTTCATAAATGTGCAAATATTTAAACCTATAAGTTAA
>JANZLD010000005.1:16679417-16692775 GCA_026413575.1 Erythroxylum carthagenense | reverse complement strand
TCTAATTCATGCTAATTAATGTCAAGTTAATTATGCTAACTTAACTTACTTAATTAAGCTAATCATGCTTAATTTTTTTTTAAAAAAAATTTGGGGCTAACAAAATGCATCGTTGGTAACTTTGCCGAAGGAATATCATTTCCTTCTGAAAATTTACTGATGGAACATTACATCCATTGGTAAATTTAACGATGGAAAGAAACGCTTCCGTCAGTATATATACCGACGGTTTATTATAAATCGTCAGTGAACATACAATAAAAATGTGAATATATGTCGACGGTTTGTCAATAACCATTGGTAAATATTGCTCAAATTATGGCCAGAAATCAAACTTCCGTCTATAAAAACCCTAAACATTTACTGGTAGTTTACCGCAAACCATTGGTAATATGACTTAACTTATTGATGGAGATTTAAATTTCGTCGGTAATGACAATACACATTCTGATAAATTTACCATAATTCTGTCCGTAAGTATTTTCTTTTTTAAAATCTCAAAATTAAATTTGATTTGGATAATTTCAACAGCTATAAATTATTTGTGCATAATTATTTGATTTGTTTATATATTTAATTTGTTTAAACAGAAAATTAATTGATCATATAAATTTCTTCATTGATACTAAAAACATTAAATTGTAAATAAATTCAAATCAAATGACTACAACAATCCTATTGTCCTGGTGAGCACGGATGGTCTAAGTCTGTAGCCCTCCCCTTTAACTACTCCATGTCTTTTTGGAGCTTAGTCGTATACTCTGTTATATGTTGCAACTGAGTTGTCAAGGTTTGCACTGTACTCTCAATCTGATGGATACATTCCACTGTCGGCCGTGTACTTGATGCTGCTGCACTGGACATAGAGGAGTGCGAATAACATGTGTTACCAAATGAGCCTTGCCCGAAGATCCTTCCACGACTGTCCCTACTATCCATTGCATCAAAATATGCCTGGTCCTCATCAACAGTTTGTTCTCCCCGAGATTATTGTTGAATTGTTTCTTGTATTTGGTCTTATTAAGAGGCAATGCTTATATTATAATTAGTAAGTCATAATTATTAAGAATAAATATTAAAGCATGAATTTCACATACATTTAGTTCTCTACATCGGCTGTTGATGAATATCACACTGTTATGCTTCTTAGTGTGAGTATACAAAAACAACTGATGGGGTGTAGGCCTTATACCCATAGACTTTTCCTGCATAACAATAAAATGTTCTAAGTAAAACTAGAATCTATCAAAATTTTGGCAGAGTCTCCTTTATTTTAATAATATTGCCCCCTATTGAACAAAGAAAATAACTCATGTGGCACCAGACATTTATACCATGATCATTATCCATCATCACAACATTCACACATCAATTTAACTTGAAAAACAACAAAGTAAAAAATTAGAATATAAATGTAATAGTTAGATACTTATAAGTCTCTTTGCATGCTTGTAGTAGGTAATTGATCCTCCTATATGAACGGGAAGACTGTCTCCCACTGGGCCTCCACGTCTATTGGTCGAGTTATGCCCTGATATAAACATTGCCTTAAGTGATGTCCAGTACCCTTGCCAATGACTCCCTATGCCCTCAGAAATATAAGCGGTCCTACAACAGCCTTGTGTATCGTACCAATAAAGTCATGATAACTTATATGAGCTCGCCTCTCCCATAGGCTATGTATAACCCTGTTGATATCAGAATCCCAGTAAAATTGTTTCTAAAATTAAAAGGAAAAATTTGATAACTTATAATCTAATATTATTTATGTAATTAATGTATACAAATAATTGAAAAGGAAATTATTTGCATATTATACCTCAAACTCTTGAAAGTAAAATCTCTTTGTGGCCCGAGAGATCTTCTTCCATACATAACCCTTAGGATCAATCCTCTCCTTAAATGTAGATGTCATATGTCTAGAACACGGTCCAGACGGAATCAACCTAATAGAAGAACAAGTAATTTTATACCATTTGCAAAAATTGAAACCTATAACTTAATTATAAACATATATAGTGTTTCATGCGATTTCTCTTACATATGATTGACTATTATAATATACTTTCTTCCATTAGGTCCCTCAACTCCAAGCTGGCAGTTGTCTCCTTCATCCACTATAAGGGTAGTGGATGATGTATAAGTGATGGATGGTGAAGCATCAGGAGCAGCAGGTGATACTTCATCTACAATGTAAGCCTTGGAGGTGGAGGCGGTGATTTCATTGCAGCTGGAGACTGTGATGGTTCACCCTCACAGTAAGTATCACTGAACATGCGTTTGAACTTGGGTTGCATTACATCACGTTTTCTCTTCGGTTTCATATTTCTACCTGAAATTCATTATTTATTGAATTTTATAGAAATATATGAATTTGAATTTGAATCCAATATTTACACAATATATGTAATAGGATATT
This sequence comes from Erythroxylum carthagenense, assembly GCA_026413575.1. NCBI lineage: Eukaryota > Viridiplantae > Streptophyta > Magnoliopsida > Malpighiales > Erythroxylaceae > Erythroxylum > Erythroxylum carthagenense. The sequence goes on along the minus strand of JANZLD010000005.1, from coordinate 16,690,356 downwards.
GTGATTTGTTGAATATCATATTGAAGTACAAACTTTGATTTCAATTATGAGAATAATTGTTACAGCCATAAAGCAATAATGTAATTAGTTTCAAGTTGAGTCTAGTGTATTGCAGAGATAAATCATAATGATATAATTATTTTCTTGGATTCCAAGTGACATGAGAGTCGGTGAAGGTAAATGAGTCCCCGATGGTTGGATCCCTGAGAATTGTCCTGGCATGTTCGAACACACCAATGGAAATAGTGAAAGTTCTTCCCTCATGTGTAAGGTTTTAAACACCTTCTTATAACAATATTTCCGCTATTTCTAAACTTGTAGATGAAACGGTACGAAATGGTTTACCTATAACACAATTAGTATAGAACTTACATATTGTCAGATTAAATACTCGTTAAATGAACCTATCATGAAAACTCATACATACGTGAATGTCCAGGCGAGCTTTGTGGAATTACAAACTTTTCCAAAGCAACCAATTTCCCTAATCCTTTATTGACATTTGTGTCATTACTCTTGACTCCTGTGGCATACATGTCATCTTCGAGATGCATACCATTAAATTTGAATAAATATAATACCTTCATAATAGAAAATTAGATGTACATAATAAGGAAAGTGACATTGGTTAGATGATACTATATACCTTTAAGCAAAAGATCGGCCATAGAAGGCAAACGATCATTACTTAAAAAAGTGGAAATTTTTGCTACATTGTGTAATCCTTCGCCAGAGACAATTTTTCCATATTCCTCCTAACGAAATGAATTACTACCATCCGAAACCAGATGCCATTTTGACATTCCTTGATTAAGAATTTGAATTAAATATTTGATGCAATATATTAAGAAGTTTGAAATGATCTTCTTTGTTGAATAAAATATTCAAATACAAACAAAAATTAATCATTATCATAACTTAATATCGAACCTTCAACTCTAGCCTTGTTTTTAACATTTTTCTTCAAGTGATACAAATACTTATGTTAGAAAATATTGTTATTACAATTTAATAGTTAAAACATGTTATTACTTCAATTCCAATAATTTGAATTTGAATTACCTCTCAAACGGATATATCCATCGATATTGAACTACCCCAGCAAGTTTTGCCTTGTGTGCTAAATACATAGGTAAATGCTCCATACAATCCAAGAAGCTTGGAGGAAGAATTTCTCCTACCTTGCACAAAATTACAAGAATCTCCCTTTCTAGTATTTTCATTTCAGTGAACTTGATTTCGGATGATGTTATACTTAAAAAAAAAAACTTATTTTTGTTATCACATCCCAAACCTTATTCGGTAGCAACTCCCAAAATGCAATTAGAATTAGCCTTTGCATAAACACATGACAATGATGACTTTTCAACCCAAATAATTTATACTTCCTCATGTCCATACATCTTGCCAAGTTTGAAACATAGCCATCGGAAAACTTTAGACTTTTTAACCATTAACACAATATTTCCTTCTGTTTTTTGTCCAAAGTATAACAAGCTTTTGGATATTTACTGGTGCAAAGATCCTTATGTAACTCATTCCTTCTACAAAAAAAGTTGCAAATCTACTCGTGATTTTACATTGTCTTTTGTCCCCCCTTCAATGTTCAATATGGTATTGAACAAGTTATCAAAAAAATTCATTTGAATATGCATCACATCTAAATATTACGTATCAAATTAGTTCTCCAATATGGAAAATCCCAAAAGATGTTTTGTTTTCTCCAACCAAAGTTTTTATTATTGCTTGTATTAACTTCATCAGCTTTAATTTCTGTAACTTTCAGTAAGCCTAATTCATCGAGCTCCAACAAAATCTCTTCACCAGCTTTGTAAGGGGGAGGAGGTGTTTTTGCCATCCTATTCTTAATGAACTTTTGTTTGTTATGTCTAAATGGATGATCTGGAGGAAGAAATTTCCTACGATTGTCAAACCAACAAACTTTGCCCCCATTTGGAAGATAAAAGGCATCAGAATCATTACCATAATGAGGACAAGCCAGTTTTCCTACTGTGCTCCATCCAGATAATATGGCATATGCCGAAAAATCACTAATTATCCACATCAATTTCACTCTCAACACAAAATTTTGTTTCAGAGCACTTCATATGTCTTAACGCCATATTCCCAAAGATACTGCAATTCGGATATTAATGGTTGTAAGAAAATATCAATTTTATGCTTTGAATTTAAAGGGTTTGGTACAATCACTATCAAGAACATATATGCGTCCTTTATACACATCCATAGAGGCAAATTATAGGAAGCTATTATGATTGGTCATGATGAATAATGCTGACCGGATTGTCCAAAAGGTTGGAATCCATCTGTCAAGAATCCCAACCTTACATCTCGACTTTCAGCTGCAAAATCAAGATAGTGTCATTGAAATGTTTCCACACTAGTGCATATGAAGGATGACTCATACTTCTGTCTTCCTACTCGTGTTCATTATGCCATCTCATGTGAGATGCAGTAGTCTTTAAAGTCTTGGAGTTAGCAAGAAATAGTACATCTGCTTCTAGGTTACTAATTTCTGTTTCATTGAATTCTTTCTAGGCTTGAACCTTGATTGACCACAAAATTTTCACTCTTGTAATCCCATATAATCTCCCCATTACATCATACATCCCAATTTGCAACAATCAATCTTCTCAACGGGCAAACCAAGACCCTTAATAAGTTTCTTCATATTGTAAAAACTATCTACCATTATATTATCAGGAGGCAATGATTCATTATAGCACTCAAGAAATTTATCAAAAATATGGTCTGAAATATGCCCTTTAGACTTTATGTTCAATATTCGAGCAATTGAAGACAATTTGGTCATTGTCTCACAATTTGGTCATAACTCTTGGTCTGCTAACTGTAGTAAGTCAAAAAACTGTTTTGCATGTGGGTTAGGTTCTTCTTCAAGATTTTTCATATTTTCCTCAAAGGTATTACCTCTTGCATCATAAACCATTTGCATGTATGGATTTTCAGTAGTTGACTCATAACTTGTTCTAAATGGAATCCCTCTTCAAACTCATTGAAGTTGACAGATGATTCTGTGTGATTACCCCTTGAAGTGCTACAAATGCTGGGTTCCCCATGTCGTGTCCTCTCAAAATAATTGGGGACAAACCCTTTTCTCAGCAAATGCCCATTAACTTGATCAATATAAAGGAAACATTTATGTTTACACTTTTTACATGGACGTCTAATCTTTGGCCCATCCATATATGCTGGTTGAGAAAATGCATAATGAATAAAAGCTTCAACTTCGGTAACAAATTCAAGAGTAATGTAACCACCAAATGTTAATTGTTTATACATCCAATATCTATCAACGTAACTCAATTTTTCATAACTATTAATTAACAATAGTGAATCATGAGTTAGTATCATTCATGTTTGCCAAATATTACTTCATATCTAAGATAAGACTTATGAATCAAGATAATAAACTCTCGTTGTGACTCCTAAGTTTCTCATATTTTTCACCGATAAGCCTCACGGGGGCAATCATCATAGGTTATGGGTTAAGGTTTACAGGTTCAAATATAAAAAACGAACCTATCCTGAAGATCTAACATATATGTTTGTAATCATATATGATAGAATATTATTAATATTAAAAGTTCTACATTAAATATGTACTCGTGCCAAAATAATAAGTATTCATAAAAATATGAATACTTATTTTAATAAATTGTGTTAACATATAGGTAGTTACTAAAAAGATGCGTGCAAAAATTTTTGACATGAAAAGGAAAGAGAAGCTAATCACGATGGAATAAGAATAAATGAAATAATGGATTGACATATTAAGGTAATGGGAATTATAATATAAGTCAAACTCATCTTATATTAATTCAATGATAAACCAAAGTTCATACCATAAATAAGTTTCACATCATGCAGACCATATCAATTAAAAAAGCAGGAAGTTCAGATGGGAAGTTCATACTAAAAACAAATTCCCAAATTAAACCAAGATCACAAAAATGTATTAAAAAACAAAATCACTTACCTCAACCAACACGTAGAAGGATCTTCCTGAAGTAAGTGAAGGAATATGATGATGACGGAGCTTGAATGAAAAATATAGAAACTAATACAAGTGTCATTAAAATGTGTGAAAATTCATTATTGACATTTTCACACCATATATGAAAATGAACGACATTTGAATACCTGTGAAAGCTTCTCTTTAATCTCCTTCAAAATATAAATACTGGCAACAAATGAGTTCCTATAACCATGAACAAATCCGTTCACAATTTAGAAAGCGGGATATATTAAAACAATTGCCATGAAATATTATAATCAACTAAGGTCATTAGCTGTACTCAAATAATTCAACCATCAGGTGTTATCGTCAATAATTTGCATAATTATAAGTCTCCTCGACAATAAGATCATAAGTTAATACTAAGGAGCTCTTGTTTTAATCAAAAAACAATTATGTCACATTTTAAGAAGACCCTATTGAAAATTTGGTACAATTTCTCCTATAAAATGAACATCCCTCTTTTGAAATAAGGGTCCCCCATTTAATAAAAATACACTTCTATATCGACCAGTAACCACAACTCAAATTGGGTTTCCAAACTATATGTATATTATTAATTCAGTCCATATTAATTAATTAATTAAACAAAATTTTGAGTTGCATATCCTTTCCTCCTATTATCTTATGCGCCAAAAATACATTTGGTACGACTTACCTTATCAGCTCCACTAGTAGAGACATCAAAGTCGGGCTATTTTTAGAAAAAATAAAAGTTACAAGTATTTAATTGCAACTTTAATTAAAACTTAAATAAATAAGAGTTTATTAATATAATACAGAGTTGAAAACAAAGTTAGTCTACTATGTTTATCTCCCCCAATACATAATGTTTGATCTTTATTTTGCTGTTTTTCTTCTTTTCTTACATTTTACATTTCTTTTACCATCATTTCACCTTTACATAATGTATTTTCCCTTTCTTTTATGCTATTTACCTCTCATTCCTTACTGATTTTGCATCTTATTCCCTATAGGGAAATCAAAGATTTGTAACTAACAATTTAAAAAAAAGCCTTAAAATGCAATTAGGACAATATTGAAATTAAAATTTAAAACCTAAAGAAATATTTAATTTTTTTCTGAGAATTCTTAAATACAAACCTAGAGAGGTATTTAGAGTTTTTGGGGAAAAATTTAAAGATCCTAAATAAGCTTTTAAGAATTAACAATTACAAAACTAGTGAGATATCTAGGTTCTAGACAAAATTGAAAGTCATCTAGAGGATTTTAAATATTAACAACTACAAACTAAAAGAGGTACTTGGGACTTTGGACAAAAAAAATGAAGCTCCTAAAGAAATTTGAGGAATTAAAAACTACAAAGCTAAAGAGGAAAAAATTTTAAGATCATATAAAGGTTTCTAGGAATTAGTTATTAAAAAGCTAAAAAAAATATCAAAGGTTTATGTAAAAATTGAAGGTCTTGGCTAGGTCTATGAATTAGCAACTACAAACCTACACTGGTATTTAGGGTTGTAAACATAAATTGAATGTCTTAGACATATTTCTAAGAATTCATAACTGTAAGTCTAAAGATGGATTTAGTTATCAAACAAAAATTGAAGGTACTAAGAAGGTATCTATAAGTTAACAATTAAACCTTTGAAAGGTATTTAGGGTCTGAAAAACTACAGGTCATATAAAGTTTTCTAATAATTAACAATTACACAATAAGAGGAGTATCTAAGGTTTTAGGGAAAAATTGAAGCTCTTAAAGGGGTTTCTAAGAATTAATAACTAACAAACCTATTCATTGTAATAAAAGACCTAGAGAGGTATCTAGACCTTACATTAAAATGAAATAATTGGAGAGATAGTTAGGATTTAAGAACTATAAACATAATATAGTATTTAGAGTGTCCAATAAAATGAAAAACTTAGAGAAGTATTTAGGTACCATGAACTTCAATCGTATAATAGTATCTAAGGTTTTAAAGCTACCATTCCTTCTTTAGTCATTGAAAATATAAAATTAATATAGAAAATCGTATTTATGAGTATGATTACATTGCTAACTTCACTTGCAACATATTATGATGTTTTTGTACACTGATATTGGAATGAACTCCAATTAAGCTTAATATGACAACGACAATTAAGATAAACTATAATAATATGGTTGATTTCTTCTTCAATATAACCAATATTTGAAGGAGTTTGTTTTATGAAGGGATTAGTTTTTTCTTGAAGTCTAGTGACTTCGAGGAATTCAAATAGGTGGCCTAAGAACTATATTATGGGTTTAATAGTCGATTTAAGTATAAGCAAACAAGTTTAACCATTTTGATTGATAACCATATTCTATTTATGGAACAAATGATTGATTTTTAGGAGTTAGTTAAAATGAAGGTTAGTAAACATGGTAGTCAAGTTAAATTGAAGGTTAGTAAAAATGGTAGTCAAATTGGTTGGAATATTGTGTCCTCTTTCAATTGAAAACCTTTACTATTAAGATGAGTTACAAGTCTTTACGGTTCTTTACTGTTGCAAATTCAAGTTAACGATTGATGCTATTGTACTTAAATTCATTTGCATTTTTTCACTCCATGCTTGATCTCCCTTCTGATGCCATATTGAATTATACCTAATACTTGTACTTGGTCTTTGCAATGCTTCAGTTGGGTCCTGTGCACTAGGATATTTGTCACTACCAATAAAATTACCATAATTAGTTGAATTAATTTCAAAATGGTTAAGGTTCATTCAAAATTTCTACATGGAAATCATATTGTACATGTTTATCATCATGTTCATCAACATATTCATCTGGTTCATCGAACATATTCATCATATTATCCATCAACATATTCGTCACACATGTTCATTAATATTTTTTCAACATATTCATGAGCTTTTGCTTTCATTTCTTTAGTAACAAATTCATCAATATAATCTCCATTATTCCTAAGGTGCTCCTCTCCTTCAATTATAGGTGATATGTTAAGAGTAGGGACTGTAGTGTCTAAATTACTGGTTATATACACATCAATAATCCTATGAAATTTGATAAGGTTTATTAGCATAAGTCTTAATGGCTCTCTAAATTTTTAATCAAGTACCTTATAGCAAGGCATTATCAACTTGATGGTACCTTCAATCTTTCCTTACCTCACATATTTGCCTATAACTGAAATCGTTAACTTTTTCAAAGATACTTATATCCTTGTTAATATATTTGACTTATAAAATAGCCTTATACCTCTGTACTAACCTATTATAAACTTGTTTATAGTTATTTGAAAATATTAAAAGTAACATAATTCCATATATGAATTCTCATTATCAAAGCGTATCCCATAATGATGTAACTTATAATATATAATAATTAACAAAACCATATTTCAAGTCAATACATAATTTAGAGTTTACCATGCAATATTAGTTCAAATATAGACTTCTTTGAAAAATGTTTAATTTAGAGTGTTTTATTTCTAAATGGATGGTTTGGCATTTTGTTGGATACACTCAATCTTCATCAGAAAAACACAAAGAAACAACAAAAATTAATTTTACAATGAATGTAGACAATCCAAATTCATTGAAATGGTAAAGGAAAAAATTATTTTTCCAAAAGCCCATCATGAAGATAGAGAGAGAGAAGAGGAAAATACCTGGACATTAACCACTGGAGACCATCAGAGAAGATGACGCTTGTGGCCAGAGATGCAGTAGCTCCACGGAGTAGACACAGTCGACAATGGATGGAGGAGATCTGGAGAGGAAGAGGAAACATGGGGGTATAGGTGGAAGGGGACAGTTGGGAGCTTTTAACCTAACCAAAGTGACGTTGTTTTCTTGCTAGCAGAACGTTTTGTTCTAGCAACAAAATGACATTGTTTTGTTGTTGGAGGCTTTAAGTTATTTAGTTAACTAAAATGACGTTGTATGGCTTAAAATCAAACAACGTCGTTTTCAAAAGCAAAACGATTTGTCCTATAACAAAATGACGTCGATTAAATTATAACAAAATGACACCATTTAAATTATAACAAAACGACGTCGTTTTTTTACTAAAGGCTTCGCAAGTGTTACAAAATGAAGTCATGTGGTTACCTTTCAAAACGTTGTCGTTTACATTAAAAGTTTGAGCTCCACGTTGAAAGATGATTAACAATTGCCGATGGAAAGGTCCGTCGATAAATTTCCCTTTATTGTTCATGCCTTCTCAATTTTCCAGGTCACTTCACCGATAGATGTAGTATTTCTGTCGATAATTGGTGACAGTTATTCCGTTGGTATTTCATAGTTTTTTTGTAGTGTGAGTTTTCTAATATGCTTGGTATATTTAAAAATAATGTAGCATTGATGCGATAGCAGTTTTGGACGATTGATGATATAAGTCTCTCACCTTCTAATGATGATGATAAAATTTATGATTTAGTAGTTATTGATAGCCTTGTTGATCATAAGTTCATCAAATGGTTTCTAAAGATTTCATGTTGAAAAGGTTTACATCTTAATTATGGGAAAATTTCAATAATAGATCACTTTCCTTTTTTATTTGGGGTTTTGATAGAATTTCATTGTTGGATTTTTCAACAACTACTATAGATAGTGAAAAAAAAGCTTTTGAATTCCTTGGATTAGATGAAGCAAAGATCATGTCATTTGATGGCCTAAATGTGAGTGTTCATTAAGTAATTATTTAGAAACATAAACTCCTTTTTAAGTTAAGGATTTTCTAATTCATTGATTATCAGCGAATGGTGGTGATCATCAATACTATAATGAAGACCTAATAAAAATGTCAAATACTAGTGGAATTGGTGGTGGCAGTATTAACAAGCTTTATAGTTGGCATCACCATAGTAAAAATATCATAGAGAAGAACAAGAGATAAGAAAGGAGAAAAAGATTTATTGCAAGGGTGGGGCCCATTAATATCATGTCATTCCACATGGCATTTTTGTCTCTCATAAAAGGTAAAAGAAATTAATTAAAAAAAGTTATATTAGTGATGATATGGTACTTAACTGATTGAACTTTTATATATATTTGATGGAATTTTGACATAGTTAAGAATTCTAACAATTATGGGTTTAGTGTTGATAATTTTAAGTTCCTTTTTACAATTGGGAGTTTTAGAAAATCCCAAATAACTTTGACATAACTATATTAGAGATCTTTTTTAACACTCTCAAATGTTATAATTTAAATTAAATTTTGATGTAAATATTAAAGGATAAAATGTACCTTCAATTAATTTATTAATACTATCACTACTTTTAAAGCCTTTGGAAAACCATATACTAAGTGAGAAAATTCTTTAAGTCTCTTTCAAAGACTTGGAAACCAAGGTAAGGGCTTTTCAAAAAGTAAAAGAATTGAATATTCTATCGATAAGCGCACTAGATCTCTTCTCACCAATGAAATGAGACTTAAGGAACTAGAACAGGAAGAAATGACCTGTAAAAGGGAGAACTTAGCATTCAAAACTAAAAGGAGGCTCAAAGTGAAGAGGAACACTTATCCTTAAGAAAAAGTGATATAGGGGATATAACTCTTATGATTAGAGGATTAAAAAAGTTTATAAGGTGAAAGAAGTTCTCCAAGGGAAAGGACTTTAAGGAGGGTAAAGTTAATAACAAAAATGTAAATAAACTAACTTCATTTTCTTCGCATGTAGGAAACTTATAGATATAAAGTCCTAATTTCCTCACCTCAAAGACAATGAAAAGTGTGAACTAAATGATAAGAACTATTAGACGGATAATAAGAAAAAGAAGGCACTTAAAGCCTTAACTTGGGATAATAAAATTGATTTTGAAAATGAGCATATGGAAGGAAAAGTAACCCACATATGCTTTATGGCCAATTATGATGACGAGGTAATCTCAAATTCTAAATATTATAATAGTGAAAGCGATTTTGAATTGTTATATGATGAATTGGTTGAAAGTCTTGAGATCGTAAGTACTAAAAGGAAGAAACTATCTTCCAAAATAAAAGAGAATAAAAAGAATTTAGATATATAAATATTTGAAATTGAAAAGACAAAGAGTGAATTATATAACACTAAATTATCTAAATGTGAATATTATTGACAGTTATAACATAGATTCATTAAAGTATAAGAATTAGACATTGAAGAAGGAGATCAATGTTCTTAAAAACTCCTTATCTAAATTCACTAAGGAAATTGAGAAACTAGGAAGCATGATAGGAGTACAAAAGAATTTTAATAATGAGAGTGTGATCAAATATACTTGTAGAAGTGCACCCAATACTAAGATTACATTCGTAAAGTAAACATTTTTCATAGTAAAGAACCTTTGAATCAAATGGACAAATGAGCATGGTGCATCCTCATCTAAATATATACACAGATCATATACATATACTTCATCTTCTAAACTTTAGTTTAAAGGAAAATCTTATATATTCATGTATAGTTCTCAATCTAGGCCTAGTTTGACATTGCTAAAGCATAAATCCTATACAAATACACAAGGTAGCATTTAATCTCATTCATATTCTGTTGGACCCCGTTGTCGGAGCCCAACATCGGACATGGAAGCGCTGTGCGTGGTGCGTGAGGTGAAACATAAAAATAGAAGGAAGGAAGAAAAATCCTTCAGAAGCACAAGGGGCGTCGCTGCGGCGTGTGATGTCTCGCTGCGGCGAGCAAAAGGGTTCTCGCCGCGGCGAGCGATGCAGCTCTCGCTGTAGTGAGCCCTTCATACGGCCTCGCTGCGGTGAGCATCCCGCCTCATCGCGGTGACCGCCTACTTCGGCCCACCGTGAATAAACCTAAAACTTTCTCTCAATTTATGAAATCGACCCATCCCAAAACTTAACAACATACACTCAAGCAAACTTCCAAATGATTCAATGCAAAAGATTTTTGAACAAAAACATTCATATCTCGTTAATATCCAA
>JANZLD010000005.1:16668935-16679317 GCA_026413575.1 Erythroxylum carthagenense | reverse complement strand
ATATATTATTAACAAATCATAATGTTAATACATGAATCACAAATGTTCATTGGCCTAGGGCACACTACTAACATATATGACATAAACAGTAATCCTATTTCCTATTTCATATACTACATAAACATTAATCCTAATTCTAGGATTAATGTTTATGTCTTATATGAAATAACTACTTTTATGATGTATCAATTAGGATATGGGACTTAAGCCAAATGTGGAATAACTACTTTTAAAATTATAACTATTTGTTGTCAAAAGTCAATAAGCTTTAATTTATAATTTATATTTTTTCATATCCTTTTTTTTTTAATTTTCTTTAATAATATACCTGCATATATTCTTTTATCTAATTTTCTTTTTGCTTTTTTATCAGTCATTTCAAATACATATTAATATGCACTTTGTCATTAAACACCACTTTAACTAGGATTAGTGTTTATGTCGTAAATTTCTTCCAAAATACTAATTTAAAGGTTTAAATAGGATTTAACATTTATAAATTCTATTATAAATGCTATATATTAGTTAAGGATGAGTCGAGGCCTAAGATAAGGTTACTTTTAATAAATTAGGACTTAAAGAGTATCCAAAATGAGTTATGTGCAAATTAAAGAACACTATACTCTATTTGTTTTTCATTCAATAGCATTTCTCACCATATGCTTATTATAATATTAAGTTGTCATATATCTAACTATAGGGTTTTTCATAATATGCTAACCAATTGCATTCTTTAGTAGAATATAAACTTGGTATGTTAATTTTGATTTACCATTATGTTATTTACAACTTAAATTGCATTCACTAATTTAGTAACTTAATTATAACTATACAGCTACATGGAAAAAAGTTGAATGACTTATTCAAAATGGTCCCAATACTTAGAAAGATTGAAGATTTTCATGAAATTTGTAAATGATCAAATTAGTTTGGAATATGAAATTTGTTGTGCATGCGTAAATTACTTAAATTTCAACAATCAGAGTCAACATGTAGTATATAATTAGTTGCTAATATGAGGAAGAGATAAATTCTATACTTAATGAATTTATTATGGAGAAAGTTCTGAAGCAAGCAATGTTAGAAGTTTTTATACAGGTGATGATGGTGATGACAATAATGATGTAGATGATAGTGATAATAATGATGACATAAATGATGGAATCAGAGAAATATCAAAAGATGTGGTGAATTATATGGAGACCATGGATGAAAATACTTTGCCTAATACTTTTGGTAGAATTACAAAAGATACTTTTGATAGTTTATTGAAAGTAGCTCAAGAAGACTTATATCCAAGGTTCTATAATTTTCTCACAATTATCTTTTGTTGTGAAGTTGTTGCACTTGAAGGTAGTAACTTTTTTTTTGATATGTTGATTGAGTTGCTTAATGATGTATTAACAATTGGCCACAAATTGCCCAAATCTTACGATGAAGCAAAAAAATTATTAAAGGACCTTGGATTAGGATATATATTAATACATGTTTGGAATTATGATTGTGCTATCTTTTGGAAGGAGTTTAAAGATTTTATAAAATTTCCTATTTGTGGTACATCAAGGAGACAAGTGAATGGTGGAAAAGGAAAAAAAAACCGTATAAAATCTTGAGATACTTTCCTATTAAACCACAACTATAAAGTTTTTTTAATGTTAATAAAAAAATAGCCATAAATATAAGGTGGCATAAAAAGAAACATATTGATAATAACGTTATGCATCATCTAGCATACTTAAAGGCATGGAAAGACTTTGATGAGAAGTTTCTATGGTTTGTAGAGGGTTTTCATAAATTAGAAAAATATGATATTTTATTCAAAAGGTTACTTGGTCTGGATTATGATGGAAATGTGGCTTGTCAAAACATAATATGTTATTCAAAAGGTTACTTGACCCGAATTATGATGGAAATGAAGAGGAAAGTGAAGGGTATTAATTCTATCTCCTAGACTTATTCTATCACTTCCTGTATTTACTATAATTTAATTTAATATGTTTTTCTTAGATTACAGAATGAATGAACATGTAACTGATGACTTATTATGTTATGAATAGTAAAGTCAAGTGGAATTAGAACCAAATACTTTGTGTATCAACCATCTCACAATATTTTTAGTTGATTTTAAACAACCTTGTTAGTTGCTATAGGTTCATGGACTTGGACAATGCTAGGTAGTTTTTTTAAAAAATAATTTTTTCATTTATAAAAGGTAAATAGGTATAGAACATCAATAACAAACAAAATAAAGGGAGAGATCCTAGTTAAATTAAAATTTACAACTCCTCAACCTCAGCTTCGTATAAGGTGTGCAGAATAAAGAACAAGGGTAAATGAGTTAAACAACAAGTCTCAGCATTAGAATCTCATGGACACTTTTCAACGTTTCTTGTATCAGGTGGGAAAGAGTTTTCTACTTAGTTTCGAATCTTCGGGCATTGCGCTCCTTCTCTACGCTTTGTACACAGAGTCTGACATTTATAGAATAAACCGATTCCATCGGAGAACGATGATCAGCTAACCACTGTATAACACTTGAGAGCAAACAAGTTGGAAATGACCATTGAAATTCTCTTTTAACATCTTCCCATATTCGGTTGGTGATCTTACATGTGAAGAATAAGTGGTCAAGTGATTCAACCTTTGTTAAACAAAACGAACAATCTCTATCAATAGTTAAATACTTAAGTCTATCAATTGTACTGAGGAATGTTCTTATTCCAGACAATTCTAGACTAATTCACTATAGGTTTGCACAAATGTAACAATTCTCTCGTGCTTCTATTCAACAACTGATGGGTTGGATTAGTATACTAGAAGAAAATGTCTCGATGGGACGGGCTTGGATTGTAGTTCGGTTGACACCTTTAGGAAAATGCCAAGTTGTTCTATTAATGAAAGCTTCCATCTTTGTATTAAGTGGAAAGTGAATAGAAAGCCTTACTTCCACTGAGGAGTGTATAATAGCTCCTCTTCTTGATCAATTATTATATCACAGTGGAATGAGCTTCCCGTTGCTAATAGGACATGACATGTTTGCTTCAAAGTCTTGCCTCATCTTGAGAAGTTGGTCCAAAAAGAAAGAATGCGATGCTTTATTAAGGAATAAGAGTGAAGCCATCTAATCCATAAAATTATGGTCTTCCAGAATCCACCAAAGCTGCTTCAATAAGAGCGTTCAATTGATGAGTTTTATCAAATATATGTTGAGACCTCCTTCTTCTGTTGGATAGCAAATATCAGTCCATTTCACTTTTGCATGACCTTTATCTCCATTTGAATAGTTCCATAAGAAGTCCTTGAACAACCTCTCAATCATCTTAGCTACACTTTTTGAAAGAAAAATGTGAGAGCTCCAATATCTATGCAGTGAGTTTAGAATATATTTTAAGAGTTGTAACCTCCCTATATAGGACAAATATTTATTCACCCATGAGCCTATCCTCTTATGTATTTTTTCTAAAAGGGGAATGCATTCTAAGAAAGTTAATCTCTTGGTAGAGATTAGGAGGCCCAGAAAGAATAGAGGTGGCTTTTTCCCCATCATTCCCATTAGAAGAGCAAGCTGTGAGGCCATCGGAGAAGCTCTCTTTGACAGTACAAAGTAACTCTTTTGGAAATTGATGTGTAGACCCGAGATATCTTTAAATGTGTGCAATGTATGCATAAAGCATTTGATAGATTCTAGTTTGGCACTTAAAAAAAGAAATAAGTCATCTGCAAATACAAGATTAGTGAGACCAATTTTCTTACATTTTGAGTGATATTTAAAGACGTTTGATTCCACTTCTTTTCTAATGATTAAGTTCAAAACTTCCAAGCACATTATAAAAAGGTAGGGGGACAGGGGATCCCCCTACCTTAAGCCTTTTCCTACTTTGAAAAACTTGGTAGGGCTTCCATTGATGAGGATAGCATAACTTGCCTTAGAGATGCATTCCTTGATCCATCCAATGAACCTATTTGGAAAACCATAGCTAACAGTAATTTCCATAGAAAGCTCCATCTCACATTGTCATATGCTTTGTGGAGATCAATTTTGATAGTTCAATTTGAAGCTAAATTCACTATAGAATATCCCTTGAGAAGCTCTTGCACTATTAAGAAGTTATCTCCTATCTTCCTTTTGTTGATAAAGGCTCCTTGATTGTCACTGATTAGCGGATTTATCACCTTCTTCAATCTAGAAGTTAGGATCTTGGAGATAATCTTGTACAATACTAGGTAGTTGTCTGAGTTATGCCTAAATATTTTTGTAATTTTAGCACCTTTGTCAATGTGTCAGACATATTCCAATTTATTAATTGATCAGTTTATGTATTAGTTTATTTATAAGAATTGCTCAAACTATCTTTAATATCTTGTAGAGGGACAAAAGATCATCATTTAATGTCATATTATTGATACAATTTAATGATGTTTATATAATTTTACTTTATATATGGAATGCTCAACATTTTAAATTAATAACATTATTTATGATTTAATTTTCTAATAATAACCAAATAATTCACAATAAAAATCTTGTTGATACATTATATACATAACGTGCTTAATATCGTGGATTTAAAATCTTTCCTTATGGATTTAAAAAACATAGTTAAAACTTTCTAACGTACAAAACAAAAAACATGACAAATAATATTTTACTATATTAATAAAAATGTAGCAAATAATATATCACTACATTATGAAAACATAGCAAATAACATATTTCCACGTTATAAAAAATGTAGCAAATACAATATAACTACGAAGGACAAATATGTAGCAAAAAACTATTAGCTACATTTTATTTTCATTGCCAATTATTTGACGTCAATTTTTTTCCTGCCAACATTGACATATGTTTGATTTTTAGCTACATTTTTATTTCTTTAGCTAGGAAACTATTTTGTTGCTAATACTTTTTGTCTACAATTTTCAGAAACATCGACTATAATTTTCAACCAAGGAAATTTGGTGACGTTTTATGCAACGAAATACAAATGTCACCAATACCTATAGTTAATTTTTTTTTGGAATAATGGCTACGTTTTTTTCGTAGTCTATTGCCTACTTTGTTATAGTGTAATAACAAGAAAAAAATTGTGAAAATTGAAAATAAAACTAATTAGAAATCCTAATTTGATGTGTCACCCTAACTTTAGAATAAAAGCTTGATCACAAATGGGATCTTGAAAATGATGACAATTGTTTTGGAGCTTAGGATGTTTTTATTGTTAACTAAGTAGAGGTTATAAAATATAGAGATAACTAACAATTATAATATGTTATTCTTTCTTAGAAGCTAAATTATCAATAATGCTCATTCATTTACACATTTTGTTCAAAAGATTACAAATTAATGAACTTAATCGACCAAAGTTAAAGTGGGCAAACGTTAGATTTTATACGCTTAAAATTAATGAACTCAAATATTACAATAAATTATAAAAGGTAAAGTTATAACATGTTAGATTCAATTTTTAATTAAAAATAATTTTTTATAGTTTAATTTAGTTTTTTAATTTAATTATTATATGATTTGATTTGAATAATTTTTCATATAATTAATTTAGAACTAAACTTAATAATAAGATTCGGTTTGATTGTAATTAAAAAATCGACAATGCAATTGAATTGTGAACTTTTGATTCAATTTGACATATCTTTAAAATCATAATGTAATCTCGACTATGATTGGTTTACGTGCCATAAATGTCTATCTTTTGTATATTTATGGTTATTCCTTACCCCATGGTTGATGATTAAAGGATCACTTAGGGAGGAGTGGCAACTAGAGTTTGTAAATATATAGGGATAATAAGTATTTTTTGTTGAACCTTTTGTTTTTTAAGTTTTACATTATAAATCCTCAGCTTTTAGTTTTTACAGTTAAATCTAAACTTCCATAAAACATTAATTAGACTTTTGAAGTGCGAATGTTAGGTAAATATTTTGAGCTTAACCGTAATGTTTTTATAAGCTTTAAGATTTAAGTTTTTTAGAAGTATGATTCAAGAGTTGAGGGTAAAATATAAAAAGTGCAAGTTTAATTATAAAAGATGAAAATGATATAGAATTGACTTTCCATTATCCCTTTTTAAAATACTTATAAGAGCAAACAATTATAATACTTACAAGAATTGACTACTGAGTAAATTAAAACATTATACTAGTAACGTAATAAGACAAACATAATTTAAACAATTGTTAATTTTCAACTCATATCAAACATTACTTTCGAGATGGAAAAAGCACTGCATTTGGGTTTGATCATTGGCATGATCCAGGTCCTCTATGTAGCACTCAACTCTTTTCAACTTTACGAGGTTTTATCCCTAAAAATACTAAAGTGTAGGTATTGATTCGAAATAACAATTGGCATTGGCCTTTTCCATATGAGTTGGGGAATCATATCGATTGTAGAACACTAACAAACATACTCTCCAAACCAAATGCAAGAAGATGAAAATAAATGGGAACTTTATAAGTATCATGAATTTACAACACAATTTTGCAATCAATTGCTGCTTGGTCCTATTGTCAGATTTTCTCTTCATAAGACGATATAGGGATCAGGTATAATTCCAGCTCATTCTTTCATCTTGTGGTTAACATCATTGCATAAATTGGGAACTAGAGATAGAATCAAGTTTCAAATTCCAGATAAAAGTTGTCCTTTATGTTCTAGAGAAAATGAAACATTAGATCACATATTTTTCAAGTGTTTTCATACTAGACATCTATAATTTGCAGTTCTCACCATCTTTGGACTACAAAATAGAAATCTTACCTAGATGAATTGCTTAACTTGAGCTAATGAATTTATATGGACTAGTAGAGAGGATCATAGGGTCTTCAAAATTGGTTTTGCTATATTGGTGCATTATATGTGGAGGATGAGAGTTTGAAAAAGTAGGAGATTACAAAGAATAAAGTTGGATGCAATGTTATAAAGACCTGATTGGACCGGTCAATTCGACCTGAAATAGTCTGAACTGGAAAGCAATCTGGTTTGGTTTCATTTAATAATCTCTACGTATAAAAATTAACTAATTTTTAGAGAACTGATCGGTTTTCAATGAACCAGTTTATCCAGTTAGTCAATACATTTTTCTTCTTTAACGAACCCAATGCTCTTGCATTTACTCTATTCGCTCATGCCCAAATCAAAATCCCTCGTGAAATTTGCACTAAAATCTATAATCATCATGAACCCACAAGATAGAGAAGCCACTTTGGATAGAGAACCCAACGAATTAAAGTTTAATGAAGAAATTGGGGATGAGGAGAAGTCTCACTTTCTGACTGGAGATGGAGCGAGTCCTTAGTATGAGGAAAAAATCCCTTGTGAAATTTGCACTAAAATTTGGAATCCTTATGAACCTACAAGACAAAGACACCACTCTTGGCGGAGAACACAACAAATTGAAGTCCAATGACTAATTTGGGATGAGGAGAAGTCTCACTCATTGATTAGATATGGAGTGAGTCCTAGGTATGAGGAAGTTATCTTTTTTTTCCCTATTTTTTGATTCTCCTTTTTTGTGAAGGTAGAGAAAAGAATAAAAAATTGGTTATTTCTTTTGTTGGTTTACTTCCTCTACAATGAGAAGGAGTTTCGTCCTCTATAAAGTACCAATTTGTTTTATTTTTTGCTTTTCTATTTTAGTGAAGATGGAGAAAAGAATAGAAAATTAGATGTTTCTTTTGTTATTTAAGTTCCTTTACGATGAGGAGGAGTTCATCCTTTATAGAGTTCCAATTTGTTCTATTTTTTATGGTCCACTTTTGTGCAGGTAGAGAAAAGAACTAGAAAATTGGATGTTTCTTTTATCGGTTTAGTTCCTCTATGATGAGAAGGGGTTACGTCCTTTATAGAGTTCTAATTTGTTTTGTGTTATTCAAGTTTTAATATTTTAAGAGATGATAGATATGGAGATAAGGATAAGGTAGTTGGTTCATGGAGATTTCTTCTTCATTCATAGTTATTGATTAATTAGTTTTCCGTAACAGTTAGAACTCTATTTCATTTCACTATCTAATTTTGATAGTTATGTTATATATAATCTTTGAATTATTGAATTTGTTGATCTAAAACACCAAAACTAGAAATATTTTGGCAAGATAACATGACTATTTGTTGGAGCAAAGTTTAATAAGTGAGTCCTATTCTACTATTGGTTTATTTTTGCTGTTGGCTTGTATATGTATGATTACCATTCTGTTGTTTGTTTCTAAATGGTTTGTGATGGTTTTATCTTGACTTTTTTTTTTCAAATTGGTTCTTGTTTCTTCTTGTTTTTGGATTTTCCTCATAGTTGTTGTTGCTTTATAATCAGATGTGAGTTGACAACTTAAATTTTAGGAGTGTAAGAATTTGAAGTAGTTTGATAATAGAACATCTTCAATTATAGTATTGTTAGCAATAAAATTCCTTAGTCAGACCAATTATCATACTAAAAAGAAGTTAAAGCTCGTTCTCTTAGCTAGTAATTAATTCTCACCCTGACTCTTAGTTTAAGCTCGATCATATGAATCATTAACCAAAAAGAAAGTTTATAAATAGTATAAATTTACTACACTATAAATAACTAATTAATATATTTAACATAATCATAAGTTTACAATGTATTGTCTTAATTCATCCTAATATAACTGTCAAATGTCTTTTTGAAGAGATTATGTGAATAGAACAATACAATATCCATCTTCTTGAGGCATAATTTTGTTTTATTTCATTCACCACTTCAGACTATTTTCTTGCTTCCTAATTAATTTATTCAAATCATTTTTATGATGTTGTTGAAGAAATTTTTTTTTCTTGGGAAGTAATGGTATTAATAAAAGGAAAAAAAAGAAGCTGATCCTTACTTCACAGCAACATCTATGCCAAAATAAGAAGATCTGTGCTTCCTATCGATTAGAATGATTAGAGCTTCTAATAGTTACAAAACTATTGTATCTCATATGCATTCTTGGTAACATTCTCAAGTATAAATTCCAATTCAGGTATTAGCTAGTTATGAAGCATAGGTCAATGTTGATAAATTGTTGAAAAAAGGTATCCTGAAGAACAATTTTATGCTTATGACTGTCATTCTCTATTACAAATGATGATGAGAAGTATTAACTAGGAAACTTTTGCCATGACGATAGTATACCCAATTATTCTTTTATACTTTTTAGGTTAAATCATAATGAAGAACACGAAATTATTAGAAAAAGATTCGATGAATATCGCATCCTTTACTCATAATAAGTTCGATCTAGCATGTAATTATTTTTCTTCTTTTTGGGCATTGATGGAAATAACCAATATAACTGTATGTTTTGTGGTAGAATATTTAAAGGAGGAGGAATTTATAGAATGAAAGAGCATCTTGCTAGTGTTAAGGGTAATATTGCTTTATGTAAAAAAGTACCATTTGAAGTACATGATATCATTAGAAATTATTTGTAGCAACAAGTTAAAAAGAGAAAGGAAAATAAAGAGGCTCATGATAGATCATTTAGAGATTATGAAGCACCACAAGCACTAGATAAAGAAAAAAGGAAAGTTACTATTGACATAGATCCTTATTTTTCTTCAAGAACTACTACTAGTTCTCAACCTAATCTATAAAAGTGTTTTCCCTGATAAGGATCTTATTTTGTGATGTAAAAGAGCATAGGCTTGATGGTTTTATCATTCATACATTCCTTTAAATGCTTTAAATTCACTTTATTATCAAGAAGAAATAGATGCTACAATAGAAACAGGTCCATGATTTAAGGTACCTTCTTGTTATTAGTTATGTGTGCCTTTGCTTAAAGATTTAAAAAAGGAATGTTAGTTAATTGTGGATACTTATAAGTCTAGTTGGGAATCAATAGAATGCACTATTATGGAAAATGGGCAAACTGATCAAAGACAAAGAACCTTGATTAATTTATTAGTTTATTGTAATATTGGAACAACTTTTATCAAGTTTATTGATGCTTCTGATATGATAAAAAGTGCTAATACTTTATCTAAATTATTTTATGAAATTGTCGAGTTGGTTGGACCAAAGAATGTTGTGAATTTTGTTACAAATAATGTAACTAAGTATGTATCAGCTTGGTACTTATTATAATCAAAATATGGATATGCTTATTGGTCTCCATCAATTTTATGAATACCCTACCGGACTTAGTACCAGATTGAGTTCTGGTACGGTACTGTACCGATACCGATTAATACCAGATATCGTTTTGGGTAATTTTTTAAATTTATAAAATAGTCCCTAAATTTTTTAAAAATTACAAAATAGGTCATTGCCATATTGTACAGTTGTAGTTTATTTAATTTATCTTTTTTTTAATATCTTATCCATTTTAGTTTATATAAATCTTTATTATATTCTAATTAGATC
>JANZLD010000005.1:16603060-16613895 GCA_026413575.1 Erythroxylum carthagenense | reverse complement strand
TTGGATTTTTGTGTTGATATGTATATGGCTTAAGATAAATTTGGATAAGTGTATTTGCGTATAAAATTGAGTGTGGTATATGTGATTTTGGGAATTGTGTAATTTACGAATGATTAGGTTGTGTTTATATTGTATTAAGACATTGTATCTTATATGAGAATGATTGTAATCTGGATTCCGGACGGGGTGTCCGATGATACTGGGGTTTGTGTGAGAATATAGAAGTGTATTTAATCCATTTGCAGGTTTGGGTTGTTGAACATGTAGCTGTTATGCTGCCAAAATTTTGGGCAGAAATAATATGAATATATGGGAATTGTATAATTGTATAGGACAAATATTATGGTTTGAGTTCTGATTGAGAGTATAAAACTGATGATTTTCCAAATTGGAAAGGAGTATGGCTTTGTATGAGACTGAGTAAAAGCGAAAAGAAAGAAACAAATTTATACCGGATTTAGAATGTCTTAAGGTTTCCAACGCAATGAGTTTTTCTAAGTATATGTTTTCGGATCCGCTTTCGTTTGTCTCAGTATTTGATTTACTTCAACTCGATTGTTTTTGCATTGGCTTCCGATTTGTGATTCAATTCGCATCCGATTTGATTTCACTTTATGTTTCGTTTCTTTACTTTGATTCGATTCATATTCGTTCTTTTTTGTATTCGATTTCGATTTGCTTCCGCTTTCATTTTGCGTTTTGCTTGTTCTCCGCTTCATCCGTTTCGATTTTCCGGTTGGGATCCGATTTTTAGATCAGGTCCCAACTCGTTCGTTCTCTGTTTTCCGATTGGGATGCGGTTTCCAGATCGGGTCCCAACAATTGATGTTCAAGTAGCTGAGCCAATCAGTAGTATTTAATCTATTTTGTATAGTGAGCCACAGTAGAAAAGAGGTTCTTAAAGGGAGGTCTTTATGCTAGATGATTAAGCGCCAATCCCCTTTAAGTTTCCTCATTCGTAGTAGGTTCCTTTAAGTTTATTGGATAGGAGGTGGGTAGGCCTGTTATACTAAAGGAACGTATCTTGGTTAAGAGACAGAGGATATTGAGGTTGCAAGTGCCAAAGGCCCTTTGGAATATTCCAACTATCACCATTGATAAAAAAAGTCCATCCTAGTATGTAGAGGGGTATTGATAGGAGCTCTGATTAGTTGTTGAGTATAAAAAAGACTTCCTTGGCATGTCTAATTATCGAACCAAAAGGAGATGAGCTTTCTATTGCTAATAGTGCAAGTCATATGTTCCTATACAAAATTTCTCATGTGCAGTAATTGGTTTAGAAAATATGAATCGCTTGGTGATATGCATAAAACTACTAAACAAGCTAGGAAAAAAAAACTTAGGCTAAATCCATAAGAGATAAATACTACCTATTTACAAGTATAAGCTAACTCTAAGAGGAAAAAATAAAAAGACTTATGGGAACTATAAGGATCTTTTTATGAGGGATCCATTATCTGAATCCTAATACACCAAAGTTTTCTATTGTGGGTCATCTCCTCGATAAGTTCTAACATTGTCATATTATTCTTGATCATCTCCCCCTTAATTACGTAATATTTATAAATATTATTTGAAAAAACAAGTCTCGTGTAAATATATCCAAGAGTGTATAGGTTGATAATGAGAGAATTTTTTAAGAGTTATCTTTAGAAAGTTAGGAGTAGATCACAGAGATGGTTGTATATATATTCATTGATGTGGTAAAATAACTCAAAACAAAAAAAGCTTGACTAAATTTTTTTTAAATGATAACTTTTGACTTGACGAAGAAGTAGCAGTATATCCCAAATTAGTCTATGCTCTATTAAAGCAAGTATAAGGAAAAAAAAAAGACTCTCTCTATAAGAAAAGGTTAGCCTTTGCAAACCATAGAACATTGTTTATATTATATTTGTAAGCTAACCCTATAAACCTATAACTAAGGAACGTGAGATATTATCTAGAGTAAGAATCCAAAGTGAAGAAGGATGTTAACGCAAAAGACTTTATCATTTATAAAACAAATAAAAGAAGGTAAATCATTAGTTATAAACTTTAATTTAGTGGGGTGAAGAGTAAGAGTTAAAGTGCAAAGCCCAAAAAAAAAAGGAAACAAAAGAGCTAATCCATAACTAATCAACCTAGCCCATAAAACGAATAAACATAGGGCTAAATGTATATAAGAAGACAACAATAGGGAATTGTTAAAGTGAAAAGCCCAAAAAAAAAAAAAGAAACAAAAGAGCTCATCCATAACTAATCAACCTAGCCCATAAAACGAATAAACATAGGGCTAAATGTATATAAGAAGACAACAAAAGGGAATTAAACACCCAATAAAAAAGACTATCTTCTTCTTCTTCCTCTCCTTTTTCATCCAACTAGTAAGTGTTTAAATACACTATCTTTCTCCTACTTGTGAAACTATTCTCATGTATTCCCAGATTTTGTTTGTTTTGTAGTAAATTGTGAAAATTGTGGAAGTTAATAGCCCAAAAATTCATTAAAAAGGCATAGAATTCACAAAGGTAGAATTTTTCCAGTGATAATTATTTGCCTCTCATTGTAAGTGTTAGCCATCCTATACTGGTTTATAGTTGGACTGTATATTATGATTTTTTGGGCCAATAAATTGAAGTCATGGAAAAAATAAAAATGAAGAAAAGGTGGCTGAAAAATGAGAAAAAAAAAAGGACGTAGGAGAAGACGAAAAGGTATAAAAGAAGGCAATCTAGGAAATTTTAAGTTATATTAATGGGCAAAATAAGAAATGTAAAAATTTAAAAGTAAAATTGGAATTTAATTCTAAGAAGGGTGTTTTGTATTAATAAAAATAAATGAGGGTAAAATAGGACTTTTAATAGTTATGGGTATTCTAGCAATTATGATAGTTAGATAAAGTAAGGGTGTTTTTAATAATTAAAAATAGAGTGGAAAAGGGAATAATGTTGGATTATTAAGTGTAATTGAATTGAAAATTTTTCTTTAATAATTCTAATAGAATTTTGTAATGTCTAGGTTCGAAAGTCGAATTAAGGAGTAAATTAGACTTATCAATTAGTTAAATATGAAATTTAGATAAGGATAACCTTAGATTGCACTGTTAGAGTATAGGACGATTTTTGAAACTTTGAATTTTTATTAATAATTTATTTTATAACTAATTATATTTTGAATTAGTCATTAATTAAATTAATGATTAATATATGATTATTAATTTCAAATAATTAACAAAGTGCAAGGTGTTTTGCTTTTATATTTTGTTACATATTATGAGGTGTATTCCTTGTTAATTCGGTGAAAAATGTGTTAATTAAATTTTCAGTTGTGCATAAGGAAAAATATTAACGCAAATTGAATTTGGATAATACTAGCTCTATCCAATGGGTTCTATCAATATGTTTTCTAATGACTTCTAAGGTTAATTTATGAAGCTTTGATTTATGTTCTAACCAAATTATGATATATAAGGTATCAAGATTTGGTTTATATCTAGGTAGATTGGACTTAATTATATAAAATCCTATAATGCTCAATGTGATTCCTCTCTTTGAATGATGTTCTTCACTTTAGCTTTGTTTCACAACATATGTCTAATTGAATTGAAATACGATATTTTGTATAAGGCGCCCGAATCATTCCAATTATCATACTAAAACCAAAAATCTTGTCTATTGGATATAAGGTCCTTACTTCTTAGCTAATGGAGTCTCTCATCCCAAGCATCTAATTAAGAATCTATTAATTCTTATTCCTAGTTTTCAAATTCTAGAAGCCTAACAATGGGAATGCATATATTTAATTCAAATGGATTACTTTTTAATGAATAATATTCCTCTTCACAATTAACATCGTATTTATGTCTTTGATGGGAATAATTCAAAAATCCCCCTTTTCTTTTCGATAATATAATTGAACCGTTTTACTTTAGTTATTATTTCCTTCTTAACTTCCCTTATCTATGGAAAGTTCTTGATAATTCTCTCAATAGCCTTGATTAGACTCTTTGGTAGAATTAGAAGAGAGCTCCAGTATATATGCATGTTATTGAGTTCTAAGAATATAAGTTGAAATCTACTTGAATATGATAAAAAGTTAGTTCTACCAGTTACTAATCCTCTTCCATTTTGAGTTAAGATGTGGTTAACCTTACCTAAATGATGGCCTTCTAGTAGTGATAAGAATTCTAAGGTACTTGAATGGAGCTTCCAGAAATTGGAGTCTTAAAATCCTAAAAAGAAGCTCAACTACATTCTTTGGTCCTACTGACATAAAGATCTTGCTTTTGCTAGAATTTATGCCAAGAACAAAGATCTTAATAAAGGAATGAAAGGAATTCATGTAAGATTTAAATAGAGAAGGGGTTTGTACCATTAAGCAATAATAAATCATCAGTAAATGCGAAGTTGAATAACTTGACTTCTTTGTATTTGCTATAATACTTGAAATTTTACTTTTATCAATATAGTATGAGATGAGCATAGTGAGTAGCTCGATATAAATAGTAAAGAGCTAAAGGGAGAGAGGGGTCTCCCTTGCCTCAATATTTTAACTCTATTAAGCACTAGTGTTTGCTTTCCTTTCACAATAATACTGTAAGAAGTTGTAGAGAATCGTTGCTAATTCATTTTATAAAAAATTTTAGAAATCGATTTTCACTAACTAACTTTTTATAGATACTTTGTTATGATAATACTTGAATAAATCATGAATAAGGAGAATGTTATATCCTATGCTTCCCCTTTTAACGAAAACTCTTTGAATAGGACTTATCACGTTCTTTAGAGCTTCTTTCGGCCTTGAAGTAAGTATTATAAAATTATTTTGTATATTACATTTCAACAAGAGATTGGTCTAAAGTTCTATAGGTGTTGTGATTAACAATCTCGGGAATTAGGCTAACATAGTTTTTATTAACTTCTCTCGACATTTTCCTTCTAGAGAAAAACTTCGTGATTTCCTATGACACTTTATCACCAATAATATTCTATGTCTTCTAAAACAATAGAGCATTAGAGCCATCAGGGCTTAGAGCTTTGCTTGGATTAATGTTAAAGACAACTACATCTATATCGGCTCTATTAAATGGTACAACAAGTTGGTTTACCTGTACTGAATCAATTAAGTGAGGAATGAAATATCTGAGTGATTGCACAATAGAAAGAAAATGAAAAAAATTACAATAACTATTTTAAAATGAACTTCTTATTCATTAGATAAAGAAGATTTAGTATCATTAGTTAGGAAGTCTTTAAAGTAGTTGTATGTCAAAGACTTGAGGTCCTCGTAGTTACAAATTGTGCCTTTATATGGATTTGATAGTGCATTAATTGTGATTCGTTTCCTTATCAAGATTGCATTGTAAAAGAATTTAGTATCTTTATCACCCTCTTTAAGGCAAAGGATCCTCAATTTTTATTTTTATGAGAGAATTATGATCTTAAAAAATTTTGAAGATCATTTTAATAATATTTTATATATGTTTATGTTATTCTAACTCATTAAATTATTTTATTTAATTTTGAGTAAAATTATCCAATAATGATATATGGAGATTAAAGAATGGGAGGAATTTGGTAGACATAATAAAGATGATAACAAAAAACTCGTACTTGTCAATAACAAGGAGCTTCTCAAACGTATTTATTTATATCTTATAATTGTGTTATTCATATGTGCTATAACTTCAATTAATTAAAAGGGGTAAAAAAAAATGTATTCTGTATTTTATAAAAAAAAATAAAATATCCCAAAATCATGTCATACGAACTATCATTTGTAAGAGATGACATATAGTAGAACTAGTGATAATAAAATTAAAGATAATTGTTACGTTATAATGATTGTTGGTTATGAGATTATTAACAATTACACGTATTATTAAATTATTAGAAACTTTAGAATTCACAGTTTATAGTCTTTTGATTTGAATTGGTATTTGTAATTCTTAGTTTCTATAATCTTTTCCATTAGTTTGCTGAACAAGGGTGCTGCTCATAGATGCTAGCTATTTTGTACGAGCCCCCTCTTTTTGATCAGAAGAGGTTATGGTCTAGGATGCTGCCCCTGGTTAGAATAAAACTTGAAGATAAAAGGTTAATGACAAAGTGATGAGAAAAACAAGTCCATTAAACACTAAATATTTGTTATTTCTTAATATATAACTTGTACCTCTCTCTTTCCCTCTACAAAATGCTCTATCTTATCTTTATAAAATGTTCTGCCTTCTCTCTACAAAATGCCCCCTTTAACCCAACATTGTCCCAATTAAAACTTAAACGTCCATCTTGCTCTGCTTAATACCCCCATCTTCTTGTGATTTCTTCCTTTCCCTCTCTAATTTCTCCAACTTG
Organism: Erythroxylum carthagenense; assembly: GCA_026413575.1. Lineage (NCBI taxonomy): Eukaryota > Viridiplantae > Streptophyta > Magnoliopsida > Malpighiales > Erythroxylaceae > Erythroxylum > Erythroxylum carthagenense. Next base: position 16,607,560 of record JANZLD010000005.1, on the reverse strand, counting down.
TGCTTTACCATCTTCCCTTTCTGACTTCTTCGACCTCTCTTGATATCTCTAATTTTTAGATTCCACTTCTCTATCCCTCCAGATACTATCCTAGAGGATATCTTTGACATTCACTATTTTCCCACGCAACCTACTTTTTGTTTTTAAACCTAACTTTTGTTTTGAAGTAACTTTACTTTGACACTTTACTTCTAAAAAGATGTTACTTTTCCCTTTTTTTTCATTAACGCAGACTATTAATTCATAAACTTTTCCACCATTACCCTCCCAACGTTTAAATCATCAATCACCCACCCTCCACCAACCTAGACAAATAGCCAACTAACCCAAAACCATTATCCATCTAGCACCAACAAAAAACAACCTATGGAACAGAAGCTGGAAGCAAGTGGACGGGGAGTCCTTAAACCTTACACTCCACTATAGTCCTCCTAAAGAAATTAAAAGCATATCAGTTGTTACACCAAATCTTGAGACACTAAAAGTAGTTGCTAGATCTTGGGAATCTACACTAGTAGGGTTCTTTATAGAGAAAAGGTCACCTTTTACAGTAATCCAAAGATAGGCAATTAACGAATGAAAAGCTAAAGGTATAACAGATGTCCTGCTATTTGAGGATAACTTGATCTTGTTTACGTTTACGTTCCAAATTGCAGCAAATAAGGTAGTGGAAGAGGGCCCCTAACATGTAACTCAACTTCCATTATTGCTACAAATATGGCAACCTAACATTAGATTAGAAAATGTCAAAATACACAACATTCTAATATGGATTAACGTAAATAGCATACCCTTGGACTGCTAAACCACACAGGGTCTTAGTATGTATGCAAGTTACCTGGGAAGACCGCTTTCTATTGATGGAAACCCAAAAAAAAGAAAGTGGACTGGCTATGTAAGTTCATGTGTTAGTATGGATAAAAGTAAAAAGCTTCCTGATTTTATTTCCATTATAAGGCTAGGATCTGATAACTCTCTTCAGGAGATTATGGTGCATGTTCCCTACCACTGGAAACCTTCCCCTATGTCTCATATAAAGGTTTGAAAACCAACAGGTAAAGTATTTGCTAAGGGAGATTATGTTGAATTAATTGGGTTAAAGATTGATACTACTCGTTTCGAGGATTTCGTGCCTAAGGAAGAGGATAACAATGTAGTAATTAATGTCTTAAATAAAGTCAATACCTCTATAAATAATAGTAGTGGAGAGAAATGGAAGAACTAAGAATCATCATATAATAATAAATCAACAACAATTCATTTTAAGATACTGAGACTAGAATAAAACCTCTTGATAAGGAAAAGGCAACTATAGGTAATTCCTCTATTAATTCATTCAATCTAAAAATTGAAGAGGTTGAGCTACATAAGTTTCAAAATGTGATCATTAAGAGGACTTAGAGAAGTGGAATAAAAAAAGGCTCTAAAGGTAAAAATATCCTAATATGACAATCTTAGGATGGAATGTCTGCGAAATCAATAGCCTAAAAAAGCTTAATGTTTTGAGGGATTTTATAAGGGGGATTAAGCCTCTAATCTTAGTTTTACTTGACACTAAAATAAGTTACGAAAATATAAATAACTTATTTTAGTTTCTCTTTAACCATCAACATCACCATTATGGTAAAATCATAATTGGTTACAATGAAAATTTTGTAAAAGTGGAAGAGAAGCTCTCTAATGCTCAGTTGATGCATTTAAAAATGTACTTCATTTTAAAGAGGGTTACTATCTTCTCCTCTTTTATGTAGCTTTAACACAGCCTTCCAAAGAAGTGATATTTGGTCCTCCTTAAGAAATATTCAAGGAACTTTTTCATGTTCTTGGATCATTAGTGGAGATTTCAATTCTACTATCTATAGATATAATGTAGAGGGGAAATGCAATCTAAGGAATTATAATGGAGATTTTAAGTTATGTGTTGATCAATTAGAGGTAACAAATCTTAGACAGAAAGGTTACTCCTTTACATGGAGTAAAAAACAAAATACTTCATGGTCCATAAGAAAAAACTGGACAGAACTTTAGCAAAGCCATCTTAGATCATACCCAACTTCTAATTGATGCTCCCTTTCAAAGGATCTACAAGCATAACCCATTCAAGTTTCATAACTTTCTTGTCAAAGGAAAGGGATTTAATAAGGCATTATTGAATGAATTTCCACTCAAATCTCTGGCATTAAATAATACATTTGTTGTCAAAACCATAAATTTATTAAGTTATAAATGAAGAATTTGAAAGCCACAAATTTTCCTAGCACTCAAGCAGTTGTTAATAAAGCTAGAGAAAGTTTAGTTGCCCTTAATATTTTCTAGGATTATTCAAAGGGAAAAGTTAATAATTATCTAAAATTGTACAAAATAACTCTCACTCATCCATTAGAGGCTTAGAATTAACTGACTTAAAAATGGATAAATTGGTTGATCTAAATGGAAACTCTCTAGTTATTTAATTAGATGCACAAGAGTTTATCTTACTCACCTTTGTTTTGTAAATGACTTGGTTCTATTCTCTAAAGCTCATTTAAAATCAGTTAAACAATTGATGGAAACTCTCAAGCTATTCAATTTGATGTCCGGTCTTAAGGTGAATCTCATAAAAGCCAATAATTAAAAAACTTAACCGATTCAACCAATTTGACTGTAAAAACCTTGAACTGTCTAACTTTGCAATTTAGTTTTTAACTTTTCGATTCGATGTACTTTAATAACTCTTGTTGTTAAAAATTGATCCATTTATTAATTAATTAGACAAATTTTGTAAATTAATAAGAATTTATAAACCAAAATAAATCAATTAATGTTTATTTAATAGTCTCTTTTTTCATTAAACTTCAAATTCTTTGATAGGTAACAACAATCTCTTTCAATCATATTTCAAATTCTTTAATTTTATTTATTCTCTAGCTAGTTTTATAAAGGTATAACATCAGTTGAACCTTTCAATCATATTTCAACTTCCTGTCTAATTTTTAAAGTATTGATAAAATTCATTTTATCCTATTTTCATCTGTGGAACTTCTATAGGCTAGTATTTCTAACCTAACTAGAATGAGCAGGAAATACCCTCCATTACAATATCTAGGCCTTCTTATTACAAATAAAAGGTTAACATTCAATTAATCTCCCTTTGATTGAGAAGGTTCAGAAGAGAATCAGTAAATGGACTAATAAGTTTTTATCTTTAAGAGGAAGAGTTCAACTAATCAAATCTATCATTTGGTTCATGCTTATTGGAGTTCTCATTTTCCCATTTCTTGAAAGTTAGTAAAGTACATTGAGAAAATGAAAGTTAGTAAAAATTCATTTAGAAAAAATTCATTTAGAAAATGATGAGATACTTTCTTTAGGGCAAAAAAGAGTTCTGTTCATCCTAAAGTCAAATGGGTGTAAGTGTGTAAACCTAAAGAAAAAGGAGGATAGGGAATCATAGCTGTTAAGGTCACCAATAAAGTCTTAATGCTAAAAAGACTTTGGAAAGTGCTCTAAGACAAAAATTTCCTCTAGATGAAATGGTTACATAGCTACTTTGTAAAAGGGAATAATTTATAGACCATATCTGTAAGACCAGCATCCTTTTGGCTCCTAAATCAGTCGCTAAATATTAAGGAAGAGATCACAAATGAAGTAAGATACAAATTTGGTTAAGGAAACTCATCTTTCTTAGGGCATGACAATTGGACAAGCTATGGTCCTCTTTCTCAAATCCCATAAGCAGTAATAGCTCTCTCAATGATAATGGACAAGGATAAAGTTGCGACCCTGATTAACCAAAATCATTGGGTGCACCTTCCAGAAGCAATACAACATCATATTCACCTTATATTAATCTTCAAGATTGTTAATTATAGCTTAATCTGCATATTGAAAAATTTACAAGCAAGGCGTAAAGAAAGAAGATTCATTGTAATGATCAAGAGGTATCCTGGCATAGGGTAATCTGGAATTATATCTTATATATGTCCCATTGAAACTTTCCTAATTTAGCTAACCGTCAAGGATAGACTGACTATGATGGATAAATTACAATTTATGAATTTTAATGGGAATTGTATCCTATGTAAGGAGGGTAATGAAATGAGAGATCACCTATTTTTGACTATTCTTTCTCTAACTCCATTTAGTGTAAAGTCAAAGAGCATTACCTATGGAATGAAAAGTCTAACTCTATTTCGGAGGCTATCAATTAGTGAATTGATTCACAAGCCTCCAATCCATTTTGGAAAAAACATGTATTGGTCCTAGCCATAACTACTTAGGAGTTATGGAAGGAGAGGAATCTTAGAAGGGTCCCAAAACAAGGAACATTCTAAGCAAACAATTATGTAAGTCATACTACAGAGCATAAATGAACAATCAATATGTTGGGAACTAATGTAAAGCAATAGAGAAGAATAGTAAAACTACGAGGATACCTTTAAGGTGTTAGAGTAGTGCCCTAAAGGCAATCCCCTTTAGCGCATTTTGTTCATAGTCATGTACAGACTTTATAAATAAATA
>JANZLD010000005.1:16586469-16602960 GCA_026413575.1 Erythroxylum carthagenense | reverse complement strand
ATTATCTTATTATTATTTTTATTTTTATTTTTATTATTATACAAAATTAATTTTCTTCTTCTTCTTCTCCTTCTTATTATTATTATTACTTTTATCAATTTAATTTTAATTTTATTTTTATTTTGTTATTAAATTCCTTGTTATTATTAATTTTCTTATTCTTCTTCTATTTAATTATCGTCGTCGTCGTCGTCGTCGTCATCATCATCATCATCATCATCATCATCATCATCATTATTATTATTATTATACAAAATTAATTTTCTTCTTCTTCTTCTTCTTATTATTTTTATTATTATACAAAATTATTATTAAGGTTCTTTCATTAGAAAATTCTAGTCTTCTAAAAAGAGAACAAAGAATATTGTTAAAGCAAATATAATCTACTTCTTGATGAAAAAAAATCCATATCTTATTTAACCATCACATAATTCCCAATCTCCAATAATTGTTTTTTCAATGTCATGTACAGTGTGAAGAACTTGCTAAATGAAAGCATTGGTTCAATTGGCTTTACTCCACCAATTTGTTCATTGGCTTTACTCCACCAGATTGACTTAATCTAACCTCTAATCTCTTCGTACTAGCTTCATAATCTATCCAAGAATGCAATCTTGTTATGTTCTCAAATATTGCAATAACAGATGAAGCATTTCTTACTTTGGCTGACACAAAACCTCCCAAATCAATTCCCACCTGATTCTCCATCAACTCTCCGTCTTTGGCATCCTTAAATGAACCAAATTCAACAGAGACAATCTTAAAATCACTCTTCTTTGTTTCTAATGGACCATTATGAAATGCACTGGCATTAATAGCACTAGGAACCATAATAAGAGCCAACCCATATCCATCGTCTAGGGACATTAAAAACAAGAAGCACGTGGACAAATAAATCATCTTTCCAGGATTACCTTCGACAAGCTTGATTAGTCTCCTGTATATGACTTCCTCTGCTGAAACTCATTGAGTGAGCTAGCTGACTCGATGAATCATCATCAACAGTCTTGGCATCACCATGCAAAGCAATGTTGGACTTAAAGTTTTGATCTTTACGGGAACTTTGGAAATAAAATGAGAGATTTGGGTCTGCAGTGATGAAATTGAAGTGGGAAATTAGGAAAGTTATTGAAATGAAGTAGATGAAGTGAGGAACTTGGCCATTGATGAACTGGGTTTTTCCAACTGAATATGGGGTTTACTTTCTTTGAAAGCTTTGAACTTTTACGGCTTGCGAGATTAACCCATTTCTTTGTGTGACCGCATAAAGCATAGAAGCGAAGTAAAGAATAATGGTGGAAGTTGGCTTAGAGGCTATGAAAATTAAAAATGTTTACTTTCTTCTACAACTCTCTTCCGCAACTTATGAATAGGGTCATCGCAAACAATCCAAGCTTAAGCTACCATTTTTCCATTTCCCATTTTCAACACCACATGGAAAAGTCGAAAGAAAAGGACAGATAAAAAAAACCTAGATGACTTACCCATAATCTAGAAATGGTAGAATGATGGAATCACGTACTAGAGAAGAGAATCACGAACTTGAAAAAGTGGAAGAAGTTTCGGGAGGAGGCTTGAAGAAATTTCAGACGTCAAAGATTCGAGAGGCTTAAACTTGAGAAGGATAAATTCGGCCTACAGAAGAATAGTCATTCGTGGAATACATAAAAATGGGTCGAGACTAGTTTTTTCTATTCCCCAAATTTAAGAATAAATAATCCTAAAGATTGCTTATTCTGTTTTTGAAACTAACCAAACACAGGTTTTATAATATAGCAAGGAATAAACTAGGAATAGAATTGCTATTCCATTAAACCAAACATCTCGTACGTAGTTACAAGAGCTGATTGGAGCTTGATAAAAATTCAACCAAGAGAACAACTAGTCAAAGATAGAGAATATGGTCAACCTTACCTAATGGTGGTCAAATCATTAAAGGGAAGCGATGCAACAACCAAAGAACCTTCTAAAGGAAATTGAAAATTTTCCAATCCCTAATTTAGTAAAGTTTTGAGGCTTCAACTTTATATAGAAGGAATATTTTACATCTTTGATAAATGACAAAGTTTTAGTTAGTCTAAAAATGGTGCGCATCATTATTATTATTTGGTTAAGGGGAGGTTTTCATTCTTAACTCTCCAAACATATATGCTTTGATCCTTATATTATGGTTTCATGTACTCTTAATTTTTTGATTAATGAAACGTTTTAATTTTTCAAAGAAAATAGTAACTTACTAGATTTGACAATTTTGTTAATAATGTGGGGATTCTATATCGAGGTGTTAGATATGGGTCCCTCTTACATAGAGGGACTCCATGTCCAATGTTGCGGCCGCAGCACCGATTTGCAGCATTTGTTGAAAAGAAAACATGCAGTATTTGTTAAAAAGAAGACATGCAACATTTGTTGAAAAGAAGAAAAAAAAGACAGCGGTAAGGTAGCTGTCTCATGCGGTGAAGTGCCTATATAAGACACTCTATGCTTCAGAAGAAATATAAACAAAAACAGAGAGAGAAAACCAGAGCAAATCAAATGCTCTAAAGTTAGGAAATATATTCCTGAAGGGTTGGTGAGTGACAAAATAGTGAGGTTAGTATTTTTAGGTTGGGAAACAGCTTGTGAGCCACTATTTTGATTTTGTCTCTGTATACCTACTATTTGTAAAAGTGGAAGATTTATTTTGAGTTTTGTCCATTGACGTAGTCCAAAGTTAAGGGTGAACCACGTTAAAAATCCTGTATCCATTTTGCTTATTTTATTTTTTCTTTTCACAAAATACACTCGCTGCATCCAACAAGTGGTATCAGAGCTGTGTTTTCATTGAAGGTTTTTTTTTAAAGAAGCGCGTCATCGAGAAGACAAAATTACAACGACTTTTTTGGCGTGATCTGTTCGAAAAGTTGACGTAAAACGACAAAGGTGATGAATATTACTTTTACATTGTTTTAATAAATTTACAAGGTGACGCATTGTGCAACAATAGTAACTGTGTCCCACGGCACTATTTGCGGTAATATTCACAAGTTACCATTTATCGGGTCTCGTGACACTATTTTAGTAGGGTCTGATGACACTATTTAGCACTATTTACAAGTTACTATTTACTGAATCTCGCAGTTCCTATTCCAGTAGGGTCCGACGATACTATTCTGATCCTGTGGTGAAAATTTAGAAGATATCTTTTCTACCATATATTGACATCCTGGTTCCATATTTGAAGTCAGTTTTCTCAAATTTGGCTTAATTTGACAAATGGAGCTGAAGACAATTAAACGGTATTAACTACTGTATATAGCGAACCAAGATGAAGGATCTCTTGATGATTACAAAGATGCATTTGCTGGTATTTTTGACAACTAAACCAGAGGAGATGTCCAACAAAGATTGGGAGTTTGAGCATGAAAGAGCGTGTGGTTATATTCGATAGTTTGTCGATGATAATGTGTACAATCACATTTGTAATGAGACTCATCCAAGAATGTTGTGGAATAAGCTGGAGCAGCTGTATGCTTCAAAGACTAGTAACAACAAATTATTTTATCTTACAAAATTGATGTAGGTAAAATACCAAGAGGTTACTTCTGTAGCTGATCATTTAAACAATATGGAGGGAATGGTTGATCAGTTATCAAAGATGGGCATAAAGTTTAACGACGAGGTGATTGCTTTGATGATACTAGCTTCATTACCAGAGTCTTGGGAGACTTTGAAGGTATCTTTGACAAATACTACACCAAATGCCATACTAAATATGGAGTCTGTTAAAAGTAGTATACTAAATGAAGAGATGAAATGTAAATCACAGTTTGCAACCTCTTCATCACATTCAGATGTTCTGCTTACAAAAAATAGAGGAAGGAGTCAATCCAGAGGTCCAAAGTCCAAAGACAAGAGCAGAGGAAAGTCAAACAGATATGTAAATGTGAAATGTCATTATTGCAAGAAGAAGGGCCACATCATGAAATTTTGCCGAAAGTTAAAGAAGGAAAAAGGCAAAAATGTGAAGAAAGAGGAAAGCAGTGATGATGAACAAAGTAACATTGTTGATGTATTCAACCTTGTTATTGATACAGAGATAATCAGCCTAGTGTCGCAAGAAACAAGTTGGATAGTTGACAGTGGAGCTACTGTTCATGTTACATCTCACAAACAATTTTTCTCATCTTACACCCCTAGGAATTAAGGCGTTATTAAGATGGCAAACGGAAATCTGTCAAATGTTGTTGGCATAAGAGATGTTTCTTTAGAGACAGCAAATGGTTCAAGACTGTTGCTGAAAGATGTCAGGTACATTCCTGATATGTGTTTGAATTTGATTTCTATAAACAGGCTAGATGATGAAGGTTTCCTAAATACTTTTGGAAACGAAAAATAGAAGCTTACTAAGGGTTCGTTAGTAGTGGCCAGAGATCAGAAGCACTCAAGACTGTATATGAAGTAGGCAAAGCTCTCCAATGATGTTGTCAATACAGTGGAGAATGATAATACAGTTGATTTGTGCCATAAAAGACTAGGACATATTGGTGAGAAAGGGATGAGTTAGCTTGTAAAAAGGAATATGCTATCTGGTCTAAATTAGATACATCAGAAGAAATGTGTAGATTGTCTAGCAGGGAAACAAAACAGGATTTCTTTCTAGAGTTCTCCTCCATCTAGAATGAAGAATGTTCTAGATCTAATTCACTCAGATTTGTGTGGACCATTGCCAAAGTCACTCAGTAACGCATAGTACCTTGTGACTTTTATTGATGATCATTCCAAGAAAACGTGGGCCTATACTCTGAAGACTAAAGACCAAGTGCCAGATGTGTTTAAACAATTTCACGCCTCAGTTGAGAGATAAACTGGGAAGAAGTTGAAGTGCATTTGGATAGACAATGGCAGAGAGTATATTGGATTATTTGATGCTTACTATAAGAGCATGGTATTCGTCATCAAATGTCTCCACCAAAAATACCGCAATTGAATGGCGTAGCTGAGATGATGAACAGGACTTTGATGGAAAGAGTCAGACGTCTACGTTCACATTCAAAGTTGCCTAAGGTATTTTAGGGTGAAGCTTTACTTATAACTATTTATGCATTAAATCGTTCACCATGTGTTCCTCTTTTGTATGAAGTTCCAGAAAAGGTGTGGTCAGGAAAGGATGTTTCCTATGACCATTTGTGGGTCTTTGGTTGCAAAGCCTTTGTCCATATTCCTAAAGATAAAAGGAAAAAAGTTTGATGTCAAGACACGACAGTGTGTATTCATTAGTTATGGTCAAGATCAATTTGACTATAGGTTTTATGATCCGGTGTAGAAAAGACTTATCAGGAGTCGTGATGCTATGTTTATTAAAGATCAAACTATTGAAGATATCAACAAGGTGGAGAAGCAAGTTCCAAGCTCCGATGATGACTCAACAAGCTTCTAATTGAATCCTCTAATAATGGTGCCGAGACAAGTTGGAGATGAAGTGCAGAATGATCAGCTAGAAGCTGATAATGTAGATAACCCCAATGAAGTTGAACCAGAGGATGATGGTGGTGTTCACATTCAACCACCAGCACCTGAAGATTCTCCAGTTCCATTACGAAGATCTAGTAGAAATAGACAACCATCTACTAGAAATCCTTACATGAAGAAATGGAAAGAAGCCATTTCTTACCAGCACCTGAAGATTCTCCAGCATCTAGTTGACTGACGGGGGAGAACCAGAAAGCTTTGATGAAGTTACGAATGATGAACACAAGAAGAAATGGAAAGAAGCCGTGTAAGACGAGATGAAATCCTTACATGAGACTAAAACATTTGAGCTGGTGAAGTTGCTAGAAGGCAAAAGAGCATTAAAGAATAAATGGGTGTTCAGAATCAAACATGAAGAAAACAGCGACCATCGTCGATTCAAAGCAAGATTAGTGGTCAAAGGATTCAGCAAAAAGAAGGGTATTGACTTTGACGAGATATTTTCACCAGTGGTGAAAATGACATCCATACGTATAGTGCTAGGGCTAGCCGCAAGTTTTAATATAGAGGTTGAACAAATGGATGTCAAAACTGCCTTCCTATATAGGGATTTAGAAGAAGAGATATATATGAAGCAGCAAGGGGAAAGAAGACTATGTTTGTAGACTAAAGAAGAGTCTATATGGTCTAAAACAAGCACTAAGACACTGGTATAAGAAGTTTGAGTCTATTACGGGAGAGTAAGGCTATAAGAAGACTACTTCAGATCACTGTGTATTTGTGAAGAAATTCTCTGATGATGATTTTATTATTTTATTGATTTATGTGGATGATATGTTGATTGTTGGTAAGAATGTTTCTATAATCAACAATCTTAAGAAACAGCTAGATAAATCTTTTACCATAAAAGGCTTGGGATCAACAAAGCAGATTCTTGGCATGTAGATTATCAGAGATAGAAGCGCCAAGAAACTATGGTTTTCACAAGAGAAGTACATTAATAAAGTACTTCAGAGATTTAAAATGGACAAAGCTAAAGCGGTTAGTTGTCCTCTTGCTAATCACTTTAAATTAAGTTCCAGAGAGTGCCCTTCTACAGATGAAGAGAAGGAAGAAATGTCTAGAGTTCCATATGCTTTAGTAGTTGGAAGTTTGATGTATGCCATGGTTTGTACATGGCTAAATATTGCTCATGTAATTGGAGTTATGAGTCGTTTCCTTTCTAATCCTAGAAAGGAATATTGAGCTGCAGTCAAGTAAATTCTCAGATATTTTCGAGGGTCATCCAAAATATGCTTATGGTTTAGAAGAGTAGAACCTGTGTTAGCTAGTTACACAGATGCAGATATGGTTGGAGATGTTGACTCGAGAAAGTTTATATCAGGTTACTTGATTACTTTTGCAGGGGGCTATGGCATGGCAATCAAAGTTACAGAAGTGTGTTGCACTTTCTACAACTGAAACAGAGTTTATTGCAGCAACAGAAGCCTGTAAGGAGTTGTTATGGATAAAGAAGTTCTTTAATGAACTTGGTGTCAAGCAAGAACAGTATCAGCTATATCCATACTGATGAAAATGGATCAGATATGTTAACCAAGATTCTACCAAAAGACAAGTTCGAGTATTGTCGATCAATAGCAGGCTTGATAGAGCCCTCCATGTAATCGAGAGGGGGAGATTTGTTGGATATGGGTCCCTCTCACATGGAGGGACTCCATGTCTAACATTACGACTGCGACACTGATTTGCAACATTTGTTGAAAAGAAAACATGCAGTATTTGTTGAAAAGAAGACATGCAGCATTTGTTGGAAAGAAGAAAAAAAGACAGCTGTGCGGTGGAGTGCCTATATGCTTCAGAAGAAATATAGAGAAAAACATAGAGAGAAAATTAGAGCAAATCAAATGCTCTGAAGTTAGGAAATATATTCCTAAAGGGTTGGCGAGTGACAAAATAGTGAGGTTAGTACTTTTAGGTTGGGAAACACCTTTTGAGCCACTATTTTAGTTTTGTCTCTATATACCTACTATTTGCAATAATAGAAGATTTATTCTGAGTTTTGTCCGTGAACGTAGCCTAAAGTTAAGGGTAAACCACGTTAAAAATCTTGTATCCATTTTGCTCATTTTATTTATCCTTTTTACAAAATACACCCACTACACCCAACACGGGGTAAGACGTTGAATGCTGATCGTAACTTAATAACCAATTACTGAAATTAAGATAACTTTTCCTTACAAATTGTAGTTATTTTATATTATGAATGTTACAATTGAACAAGGGAAACAAACAACCCCTTAAATTTTAAGGAAATCATGGTTGGTTAAGGGTCTGACAATGGCTTGGATTGGTCAGTGAAGTCACGTCGTTGTCAGGGGTAGCTTAAACACAACAAACAAGGACAAGAAAGCACAATCTCAATGTAAGCTAATGAGTTGTGATAGATTAACGATGGTCTACGACTTCAAAAAAGCTACAACATGATGACTGAAAGCGTGTGTGTGAATCTAGGCTACATCACCTCAGTCCAGCGTACCCTGGCTCTGACCGACTCTTCCATTTCAAATCAAGTTTGTTTACATTCTGTGCCCAAAGGAAATTTCCTGAAGGAATACGTCAACTTGCCACAACATCCAGCCAAGGCAGGCGCCTTGAAATCCTTTGGCCTAGGTACTCTAGCCCTACCCTGTGCAATGAGATCTGGGCCATCCATTTTTATGGGACCCATATGAATGAATGGCCCAGATCTCATGGCACAGGGTAGGGCCAGAGTACCTGGGCCAGAGGATCAGCCCCCCAAGGCAGGCTAATTAAATTGAAGAAAAAGATGTTACTATAATATCTTCATAATTAATGTCAAAACTTGACATTTGTTTGCATCCTCTGTTACTATAATATCTTCATAATTAATGTCAGAACTTGACATTTGTTTGATTCTCAGTTACTGTAATTTCTTCATAATTAATGTCAGAACTTGACATTTGTTTGCATTGTCTATTACCTATAAACATCACAAAAGCTAGACTGTTATCATCCAAAAAACTGTAATTATTGCGCGTGCAACTTCTTGAGCTCACAGGCAATCATAAAATCTCACATTGCCCAAGGTAGAAAATGAATGCACAATTTTTTGCCCATTATTTTTATAGTTTTGTTTTTGTCATTTGTGGTAAATGTAATTTATCCCAGTTTAACAAACCCAACTCATGTCAAATTACCTTCAAATTAACAATAGCATTAAGAAAAGCATGCACAAACCAAATGGCTACGGGAATGACACCATTTAGATACAATCTGATGATGGTTAATGGAGAAAAACCTACAAGTTCTGTAAAAATAATAAGATGGCCTTATCTTGTCAAAACCACGAAAAGGTTCACTCGAGTCCTCAAACTTCTACCTAACGCAAGATTGAGGTGCCATGCAATTTCATTTACCGTCATTCCGCAATTTAAAGCTTTGTTAACAGTCTTCCTTCCTTCCTTGATTGCCGCTTGGAAGGAGCCGATTTTGGTTTTTAATCAGGTTGTAATAAAGTTATTAAAGAAGACACTAACTTATTGGTTTAAAGCCTGATTGTTATTTGGAAGGACATGGTTTTGGTTTGTGATTGCCATTTGGAAGGACACGGTTTTAGTTTGTGATTAGTGTCCTCTTTTCCAACTTCATTTAAATTCCAAATATTGTAACTACATTATATTTTTTATTAGTTTATTTTCTTAAAGTAACCAATTGCAATAAGGTCGTTCAAACATAATAAAATTATATGTTGAGAGTAGTTTATTTTGTAAAATTTGACTTGAAAAACACTCATAACAAATATAAAGATTTTTTAAATAAGAAATTATAAGAATTTTTGGAAATAAGCCAATTACAAAAAGATAATATTAATGATTTTTTTTAATGTATAGACTTTAGTTTAGTACTTGATTGCATGTCCTTGTAATGGAAGTAGCACTGAAACTCAAAAAAGATGAAATATGGAAGTTGCCATACCTTACTCATTACTCGAATAGTTTAAGAAAAGGAAATGTCAAATTTTAATTGCAATGTAACTTTTTGGCTTGACATTATCAGTCTGTCTGTCTTATCACTCCATAACTGAAAACATGTAAACTTGTCTATTCAATCAAGAACAGACAAATTCCCACTTTCCACATCTTCACATAGAAATAGAATAGAAACGGTAACGGAAACGGAATAAAAAGTAAAATATAGTATGACTATGATAAAATAAAAAGGAAAATTTCATTAAATGGATGTGGAACCTGTTCCCTGCAATTCAATATCCGGTAGGCTCATTCTCGGCAATATGTGAACTGCAACGGCTTCTAATCCCGGTGGCGTTTCAATCAATCTTAGAGTCACAGGCTTCGCCTCCGTATCAACCACCATAATACTGCCACCGCCGCAGGATATTACGCAAACTTTTTTGCCACCGGCAGCAATCTGCTGAACTCCTTTAAGTCTCTCTGACTTGAGTATCTCCTCCCATTTGTCCCTTTCCGGGTCGTATTTTCTCAGCGCACCTTTTGCTTCGTCCACCACATACACCACCTCCTCATTCATGGCCGCCACCGGACCTTTCCAGCCTGCCACCATCCCCTCCGGCATGTCTTCCCATACCCCTTTTTTGGTATCATAAATAATCCCTTCTTTCGCTGCATCACCTTTCATGTTCACCATGCATAGCTTCTCTCTCCACCCCACTGCGTCCACTGCGTCTCTGCAAAATCTTCCATCTTTAAGACATTTAACCTTTTCCCATTTCCATGAAAATCCATTATTCATGTGACTGTTGTTGTAATTGCCTCTCTGGATTTTAGTCCCATCTCTATTTCTAGTTTGAAGATCCCATTTTTCGACTGACTTGGCCACTTCAATCGAGAAGTGGGATCCGATTCCGCTAGCCACATACACAGCACCGTGGGTCGCGCCAGCGGCGCACCAACGACGCGGTGTTGCTAGTCGTGGGCCGAAGGTCCATGTACGTGATATTGGATTGAAGACAAGGGGACGAGAGAGGGCTGGATTGAAGTTATCAGTGGTGGCAGCGAGGAGGATAAGGTTGCCGGAAGCGGAGACAGATTGGACGGGAATATGCCGGGAGATGAAGGAAGGGTGGCGGAGAAGGAGGCGTAGAGGAGGGTCAGCAGGCGGCGGAGGGAGTAAACTCCATCTGGAGGAGATGGGATCATACGTAAAGAATTTGATGGAACTATGATTATAGGTAGATGTAGGGTTAGGGTTAGAGTCAGCGGTGGTTGGTGATAGAATAGCGTATAGGGACAAGAACGGAGGGAAAGAAGGAGAGTAAATAAGGCGGCGCCATGAGTGACAGACGGAGAAAAGCAAAGAAGGTGGTACAAGGGAGAGGCAAAGCTGAGCTAAATGGTCAGGCAAGCCTGGTATGAGAGGCTGCTCATGGCAGTGATTGATAGTTTTAAGCCGTTTAATTGGGTGTTCGTGACTGGTTTGAATCATTGGGATGGGAAGTGTGAAGGGCTGCCTTTTGTCGGTCGGTTTTGCTCTTTATGAATCAGAAGAAGATATATTCACTTGGCCTTAAAGATAAGCTGTCGACTGTCGACTGTCGTTGCCTGACAAGTGGGCTGCTCCTGCTTTTAATAATTCAAATACAACTATAAATAAATCTTATTCACCTTTTTGTACTGGAAAATATTTGGGAAATTAAATTATATATATAATGATTTCAAACAAAAGACTTCTGACACTTGCAGCATCAAGTCTTTCGATATTTGCAACATTATTTAAGGAGACATCACAAGCAAACCCAAGCACTGCTAAGGAACTCTTCCATTCTCCTCAAAGGCAAGTTGGTATGTAGTAATTGTGCTTCCTCTTCAAACAAGCCTGCCGTGCTGTCTGCCTTTACACATTCAATGCTCATAACTTGGCCAGTGCAGTGGACCTAAGTGAAGTTCATCATTAGCTATTCATTAATATTGGGAATATGGACTGTCAACGATTGAGGGTCCAAACAACTGCCGGCTGGACGGATTATTGATGTTTGATTTTATTTTTTATTTGAAAAATTAAAAGTTTATTTTAAAGTCTTTATCAACTTTAAAGGATAAATGTTATACAGCAATCACTGTAGGCCGCCCGCTAACCCTTGTGTAATTGTCTCAACTTCAAGTCTTGTAAAGTTGAGGACTAGAGCCACTTGAGTAAACCCTTATGCGAGTCTTATTTGGGAAAAATTGGGAGTCTTCTGCTAGACTTGCCTATTGATTTCTGTTAAGCCTTTTATTATGGACCACGATAATGAATATTATAACTCCATCAACTTACATTAATTCTTCATGGAATGTAATTGTTTTGATTGTGAGAAACTTTGGTGTCTTAGAGAAAGCTTTAAATACCTCAACTGATTATGACAAATTGAGATATTGACTGCATTTTTTAGTAGTAAGGGAGTAGCTGGCGATGCCATGCATGTTTATAGTTTCTTACTAAGAAGAAGCAGTACTGGAAATCCCAGGAATTAGTTGTTTTAAGTTATTAGCTTTATTTTTCTCTCGAGGTGAATAAACGGAACTCCATTAGAAAGGAATTTTGGTGAACCATCAAAATTTTGTCAAAAGACACTGTAATATCAAAGCTAATATACCAAATGGCAACCTTTCTCTTGTCATAAAATAGTTACTAACACCTGAAACAATCTCTGGGATTTTAGGCTTTCCTATTCCTTATGTGGTCGACACCGTAATTTTATACATCTTCTGATCATCTGTCGATGTCAGAAAAAGGTTGAATTAGCGCTTCATTTGGTTAAAATAAGAGCCATTGGTTTGCGGAGAAATATCCGTGACTACAACATGTGGAGAGTCGTAGAGAAAAAGAAGAGATTGCAACGTGGCGTGCGTGAAATGACGAATGCCAATTGATAGGAAGAGGCGACTCTTCTTTCTTCAATTGGGACACCAAGATAAAGCCATTGTTGGACTTCAGCAATTGCCAACATTAAAGGGTGGACAAAATTGATTGTGAAAAAGGTCTTTGTGGTTGGGCGGTTGCATATTCAATGCATGGCTGTCACTATTATATTGAAAGGCCCCTTTGCACTTGGCTCGAATAAACGTAGAGATAATTGTATTAGAAGTATTTAAAAGAATTAACAGCAAAGAAGATTATAAGTTCTATTTAATTTTGTAATATTAACTAAAATTTTAAAAACATTAAAATACTTCAACTATTAATTTTTAGTAAAAATAATTTGATATTAAATTTTCTATAATGTAAATAACATGGCAAATCAAATCAAATAAATATTTTTACTACACACTGCCATATATTATGTTTATGCCATATATAAAATTTATTATTTAATAAATTAAAAATATCAAAAAGTTTAAATTCTATAATATAATTAACCACCAAAAGTGCAGTTTGTGCTTCAACGTTTATAATAAAATATAGTTTGAATCCTAATGCTTTGAAGAATTCAAATTGAACTATAACGTTTACATGATATTATTAACATTGACGTGATATAATAAAATATAGTTTAAAAAATAATACCGCATTAACATTGACGTGATATTTAACTACTGGAGAGTTATTCTGTTAAATTATTTTTTTGAAAAATGAATTTTTCATTATTATAGATAAAACTAATACAATATTGCAATGATTTCTATACATCTAGCCTATATATAAGCACTATAGCTATATACAAAAGAGGAGCTATATTACAAGGAACAATTCAAAATCAACATATTAGCAAGTTAAATTTTCCATCTAGATATCATGTCAAAAAGTAAGAGTATGTTGCAAATTTTTAGCAAATGTTATTGCTCTTATCCAATTAACAATATTGCCAGCTAGCTAGTACTTCTCTTCTTCTGAGTTGGTAAATCTTATTTTGTTTCTCTCCTTTTAAAGAGTGTAGATGGTAGTGGTGAAAGCTATATTATAAAGTATAACATTTGACATTCCCCGCTTAGAGCTTCGAATGATCCAGTTCAAAGTTTGTTCCCTATCATATATATAGTTTTTACCTAAAATCATATGCACAGTCCTGCTCCATACTGCTTTAGAGAATGCACAAAGGAAGAAAAGACTGTCTCTATCTTCCACTTCCATCTTACAAAGTACATATATGGAGTCCACATTTCCCTACCATTGGCTCTTAGTCTTGAGTTTGTTTAATAGCTTGCCAAGTGACAAGGTGACTTTAGTATTCAAAGAGTAGCTCCAGATAAGGTTATACTAAGAGGTTTCAATTGAGTAGTGGGTGAAAAGCATATGACAAATTTTGTTAAAGAACTTACAATTAGGGTTGAGAGTCCAGGTGATTACATCTTTATTCTCCACATCATTAAGTTAAGGGAAAAGATTCATAAGAAAACCAAATCCTTTGAAATTTCCACTCCATGCACCATTCCTAATCATAGTAGAAACTTTAAGACTCAAAGGAATTCTATTCCTCAAATGGAGAATCTTCATGTTGTGGATAAGTGAGCTAGAATCTAGCCAATTATCAAACTAAAGCCAAGTTGTTTCACCATTACCAACCTTATGTTTAATACAAGAATATATACCCATCATCTGATTAAAAACCCAAGAGAGCTCCCTCAAACAAGTAGTCTGCTAGATATTGGTGTTTTCAAGGTGATATTTATGGATCCATTATTTCTATAGTGCCTGTTGATTGGTATAGAGCCTCAAATTCTTTTGCATGGTTGTAATGGAAGTAATCCTAAGTCCTCCAAATTTCTTCAAGATAGTAACCTCACTTTATTTAATCTTTGCATTTTTAGCATTCTCTGTTCTGCCTAACCATAGGCATGCTTTCATAATTCTGTCTATCTCTTTCGTAACCTTCCTAGGCAGTACAGTATGGACTATCCAGTATAAACGTAAGCTGCTAAAGACTGAAATAATAAGAGCGAGTCTAGTAGTATAAGATAGAAATCTATTCTACCAAGCATTAACTCTAGATTTAAACCTTTTGATAAGAGGCAAACAATCATGATATTTTGGTTTGGAAGATGTTATTGGTACACCTAAGTAGCAAAAGGGTGATGAATGTACATTAAGACCAACAACTCCACTTACTTTAGCCATATTATTGATATCAGCTAATATGTAGATGCTACTCTTCTCAGTGTTGAGTTTCAAACCTAACCACTTCATAAATACGTTTAAGACATTCATCAAGAGATTGATAGAGTAATGATCATCCCACAAAGAAGTATGAGATCGTCAACATACATTAAATGAGTTAGGTTGATAGCACTGCATTTTTAATAATATTGGAATCTCCTATTACATAAGATCAGCTTGCTTATCAGACTTGACAAGCCTTCCATTATAAGAGTGAATAAATAAGGCGATAGGGGATCCCTTTGTCTAATACCCTTAGTAGAGTTGAAAGGCTTAATTGGAATACCATTCATAAGCACACTCAGAGAGGGGGATTGGGTACAATTCATTATCCAATTAACAAATCTATAAGGTAACTATAAAGCTTCAAGGAATATTTGAATAAATATCCAACTATCTATATCAAAAGCTTTAAAAATATCAATTTTGAGTAGACAACTTTTGAGATTTTTATCCAAGTTGTAGTCCTTCAACAATTCTTGTATGAGAAGAATATTATCCCCTAGGTTTCTGTCAGGAATGAAAGCCCCTTGTGTATAATTAATAATACTCGAGATTACAATATTGAGCCTTGCTACTAGAAGTTTGGAGATTACTTTATAAATTGTGTTGCAATAAGATATATGTTTAAATTTATTCATCATTTAAGGATTTTGCTTTCTGGGAACCAAACAGATGTGAGTATGATTAATTTCTTGAAGCATTTTGGACGAGGAAAAGAATTCTAATATGACCTTAGTGAAGAGCTTGCTTGTAGCTTCCTATGTCTATTAAAAAAACAATGTAATAAACCCATCAAGTCTTGGAGATTTTGAAGGATGGAGGCTAAACAGTACCCTCTTTATATCTTGCTAAGTGAATGGAGGCACCATATATTCCTTGATACCCTGATCAATAGCATAATCGAATAACCTTAAAGCATTTAAACTTGGCTCAGTGGTATCAACAGAGCCTATAAGCTTCATAAAGTAGTTTCTAGCAAGCTCCCGTAAGCTATTCATATATGTATATTTAATCCCACTACTATCTTGAAGCATAGATATTTTGTTAACATTCGTCCTAGCAAGTAACGATGTGTGGAAGAATTTTGAGTTAAATTCCCCTTCTTTTAACCAATGAAGCCTAGCTTTCTGTTTGAGGATGGAGTTATAAAGGCTTAAAGCATTCTGGTGGTACTCTTATAGTCTTCTTACCTCTATTACTCTATATTCTGTATTATAGGAAGAGTCATAGCAATCTTTCTGAGCTTGGATTAACTTCTTCTTAAGTGTGTTTAAGTTCTAATTTCGCCCATGCATAAAGTTTTTAAGAGCAACCTTCTCCATTTTTAATTTCTGCATCATCTGATAGGATTTAAAACCATCAACTTCATGATTCCAGTATTTGTAGACTATTCCTGAAAAATCATCCATCTGTGCAATACCATTGAAGAACCAAAAAGGAGACCCTACCATTCTTCTTTCAACAATTTGTTGCACCAGCATATAAATATGATCTGACATTAAATTTTCACCAAAGTTCACAAAGGAGTTGGAAAATTGGTTCAACCAGACTGAGTTAACTAACTAACTTGTTGATTATTGCTCTAGGTGAGTAACCTACATGTTGAATTAAGATCTACCAAGTCTATGTTTAATAAAAAGCTGGTAAGTTCCCTTGTAGTCCTAGATTGAATCTTCTTCCACTTTCTACTTCAGATGAGCTTAATGAACAATTGAAATCCCTCACAATAAGCCAAGGATGTTGAATATTATGTTGTATATGATATAGGTCCATCCATAGTTTGTTTCTTTAGAAACCAAAGTCAGAAGCGTAGACTAAGGTGTTGGACCAATGGAAGTTGACAAATTAAATCCTTCTATGTTTTGATAATAATAAAACTTAAAGAATTGGTTAAGAAATAATTTC
>JANZLD010000005.1:16491233-16502790 GCA_026413575.1 Erythroxylum carthagenense | reverse complement strand
TTTCGTATTAGAACGGGCCCAGATTATTTACTAATATTTGCGCACTCGATGGGTTTTCATAAAAATAAAATAAAATAAAAATAAAAAAATGTATTACCGAGTTTTAAACTGCATTGACTGCTCTAGCATACCACCCTCGCAGGTCGCGGGCTCGGATATCACAGTCGATGTCGGGTTCGGGTCTCGTGGGAGTGGGATGCTACATTAGTAATGCTGGAGGAACCAATAATAAGATAAAGAGCTAAGAAGTTCAAAGAAGCACTTTAATCCTACCTAGGCCAATTTGTAAACGACATGGAATCTCAAGAGACAATGAGGGTCAATGGCATCATAACTAATCAAGTTGGGCAAAATGTGCAAGAAGACTTTCATTCTTGTTTAATTAATTATTTAAGTTAGCAGCAAAATTTTAAGCAGCCCACGACTTGTGTTTTGGGCTTTAGTTATTTTGGTAGGAGGCCCATGTTTAAAGCTTTAGTATTTGAACGTGGACTATATTTAGGGTTTCTTTCTTTTCAAGGAGTATAAATACCTCATAATAAACATTTTTTTAAGGTTTAGATTAGATGAATAATGAATTCTTTAAGGGAGAATTTTCTTATGTTCTTCTATTGCATCAAGAATATAATTCTTATCAAGGTAATCACTTGTGGCGAATTTCTATTCTTGTTTTTAAATCAACCTTATTACATACGTTTCCTTTCATATAATTGATTGGGGTTCATTAGGGTTAGGGATTTCTTCTTGTTCATGTTCTATCCAAAGTGTGTATTTAAGGGGTTTCAGGTTCTTTAGCTTTAGGGTTCCGCATTAAAGAGGTATAGGTAAAAACCCTACAATACACTCCCCATAGTATCTCAGAAGGTAGAAGCATTATGGCACCAAATATAAAGATACTAAGAGAAGATGGTAAGGCTTAGAACACCACTATTATAGGATTCTTTATAGATTAAAGGCCTTCATTCCAGATGATAGAAAGTTGGGCATTGAAAGCATAGAAAGGGAATGGCCTACATAAGGTATTAGTCTCATAAGACAATCATATTTCAGTTTAATTCCAAAGCGAGAATGAAGCCAGGAATATAGTAGAAGGTGGACCATAACATATATATAATATACCATTGTTCCTTCAAGTTTGGAGACTCGACTTAAACTTGGAAAGAATCAAACAAGAGAATGTACCAATGTGGGCCAACTTCTATAGTATACTATTAGAATATCGGTCACCTAAACTATTAGTTCCTTGGAAAGCCCCTTTATATACATCAAATCACGTCCGTAAGGAAAATGATAGGTTTTGCAAGAATATGCATCAATGTGGAGCTCAGTAAGCAAATTTCAAAGACAATCCATATATTAAGACTTGGAGAAGATGAGCTTGTAAAAGATAGAGTCTATAAGACTTACACTTGGAGAACATCACTTAAACAACAAGGGAAGATGTGCAAACTAAATGGAAGAAGGTTTGAAAGATGAGACTGTCAGAAATCCCTCACTTTTCTATATTTTCAATAGTAGAGTACAAGAGTATATAACGATACTCGGAAGGCTATTCTCAGGAATACACGATCTACGACTATAATTATGCTTGACGCCTGTAACTTTGGGATTTTACAATGAGATACTTTCTATAAATACTCTGATTAGATCTTTCTAAATTAAATTGTATGACAGCTCACACCAACACTCCCCCTCAAGTTGGCGCATAGGTATCTCTAATACCTAACTTGTCAAGTGAGATGTAAAAATTTTTGCTGGATACCGCATTTGTGAGGACATCCGCCAATTGGTCTTCTAACTTGAAAAATGGGAACCGAATGATTTTCTCTTAAAGATTTTGTTTAATAAAGTGCCTATCGACCTCCACGTGCTTAGTGTGATCATGTTGGATAGGATTGTGAGAGATGTCAATGGCTGCCTTATTGTCATAAAACAAGTTCATTTCTGTGCTGGGAGCAAAGCCTATCTCAGTCAACAGTCTTCTCAGCCAAAGCAGTTCGCATACACCCTTAGCCATATTGCAAAATTCTGCTTCGGCACTAGATAGAGCAATAACCTTTTGTTTCTTACTCCTCCATGTAACGAGATTTCCCCCTACAAAGGTGAAGTAGCCTGAAGTAGACTTCCTGTCTGAGATATTTCCTGCCCAATCTACATCGGTATATCCATCAACATTCAAATGATTATTTTTCCTGAACATTAGTCCTTTCCCGGGAGATGACTTTAAATACCGAAGAATTCTAGTTACTGCATTCATATGTGCTTCACTAGGGCGGTGCATGAATTGGCTCACTACGCTTACGGCGTAGGCAATGTCAGGTCGAGTATGAGACAAATAAATAAGCTTGCCGAGTATCCTTTGGTACTTCTCCTTGTCAGTGGGTACTTAATCGGCATATATCCCAAGTTGATGATTTTGGACAATAGGAGTGTCTGCTGGTTTACACTCTAGCATCCCTACCTCGGATAATAAGTCTAAAACATATTTCCTTTGAGATAAAAATATACCATGCTTTGATCTGGATACCTCAATTCCTAGGAAGTATTTGAGTCCCCCTAGGTTCTTCATCTCAAACTCAGCTGACAATTGTTTTTGAAGCTTGGATATTTCTTCTTTGTCATCGCCTGTGATGATCATATCGTCTACGTAAACAATTAGTGCTGTTACTTTTCTTAATTGATGTTTTAGGAAAAAGGTATTATCTGAATTACTCAGCTGAAAGTCATATTTTTCCATGACTGCACTGAATCGGTCAAACCATGCATGAGGTGATTACTTTAAACCATACAGTGCCTTTTTTAGTTTACATACTACTTTATCTTCTGAAGTTGTCGAGTACCCAGGAGGAATGGTCATGAAAACTTCTTCTTCCAGATTACCATGGAGGAATGCATTCTTCATATCAAATTGATGTAGCGGCAAATCTAAGTTTGCTGCAAGAGATAATAAAACTCTAACAGTGTTTAGTTTTGCTACCGGTGAGAACGTTTCTTGATAATCTATACCATATGTCTGTGTGTACCCTTTTGCCATGAGTCTTGTCTTGTACCTGTTAATGGATCCATCCACATTATATTTAATGGAGAATACCCATTTGCACCCTACTAATTTTTTCCCCTCTGGTAATGAGACCACCTGCCAAGTTTCATTTTTTTTCTGAGGCCTTCAGTTCTTCTTTTATTGTCTGACTCCAATGTGGATCACGTAGTGCTTCTTCTACATTTTCAGGAATGTAATCTAAGGATAGTTTATGTATGAAGGCCTTGAGTGGTTCAGACAGCCTATGAGTGGACACATAATTAGCTATAGGATATTTGGATCTTCTATCTTCTACTTCCAGAGAGTATCGGCTTGGTGGTTTGCCACGGTTCTGTCTTACAGGCAACACATATTGCACAGTACTATTCACGTTATTAGTAAAAGAAGATATGGCAGGGGGACTTACCTCAGCGATATTCTCAGGAGAGGTGCCTTCAAGTACTAAAGAGGGGGAACCATCACTGGTTGTTGCATCTGAAGTCGTATCATTGACATGTGCTAGTGTTTCGATACATTCCATATTACATGGTTCATCAGTTTCTATATTACGTGGTTCAGCAGTTGGCTCTTTTGCTGGAGAGTGTTCCTCAGTCAACCTTACCTCAGTATTTCCCTCACTAGATTGTTCTGTGACCCCCTCCGAATCTAGACATGTTGTTGCTAGCCAATTCACCTCTTCATTTTGAATCTCCCCCTGAAGAGAAGATTTGGTGGCAGATGATGGATAAAAGGTCTCCATCTCGAGAAAGGTGACATCCATAGTGATGTATGTACGTTTAATGATGGGGTCAAAACATCTATACCCTTTCTGATGCAGAGCATAGCCCAAGAAAAGACATTGCACTGCACATGGATCTAATTTGGTTCGCTGGTTTTTATGGAGATGAACGAAGGCAACACAGCCAAAGATTCAGGGTGGAAGCTTTAGCACAGTGGGTAGAGATGTATGGCAAAGAGAGAGCCTGCAAGGGAGTCCGAAATTGTAGAACTTTGGAAGGCATTCTATTAAGCAAATATACAGCTGTGGTAACTGCATCATCCCAGTGTCGAGAGGGCACATGTGCTCCAATTAATAATGCCCATGCCATCTTTAAGATATGTCGATTTTTTCTCTCAGCAATGTCATTTTGTTTAGGAGTTTGGGAACAAGAAGTTTCATGAATGAGACCATGGTGCTAAAAGTAAGTCTGGAATTTTGTATTGACATATTCTCCTCCATTATCGGTACGAAGGGTCTTAATCTTAGCTGAAAATTGTGTTTGAATCATTACATGAAATGATTGAAACACACCAAACACTTCATCTTTCCGTTTAAGAAGATACAACCACGTCCTTCGCGTACAGTCATCAACAAATATAACAAACCATTTATTTCCAGATGGAGTAATAACATGAGAGGGTCCCCATACGTCTGAATGGATTAAAGAAAAAGGCATGTCTCTTTTTGTGTGGCTTACTGGGTAAGGAACTTTATGATTTTTGGCTACAATACATGTTTCACATTTGAAAAATGATGGTTGTAATGTAGAAAAAAAAGGCTGGAAAGAGATGCTGCAAATATCCAAAAGAAGGATGTCCCAAGCGGTTATGAAGAAGCCAAATTTGTCGTTCCTTATCATTGGTGTGCCAAGTGTGATTTACTTTCCCTAAACTGAAGTCATCCATGTAGTAGAGCCCCCCTTTTTTAGTACCAAGCCCAATGATCTCCTTGGTGAGAATATCCTGAAGAAGGCAGAAAGTAGGATACATTAGTATAACACAATTGAGATCAGCTGTGGCTTGACTAACAAAGAGTAATTTATTTGATAAGGATGGAACAAGTAAAGTATGATTTAGGTAAAGAGAGGAGGATAGGGCCACTGTTCCTGCTCCTGTAACCGGATATTGGACTCCATTAGCATTTGCAATACAAGTTCTCCTGGGCTGAGTGATATAAGAGAAATCATAGGAATCAAATGTCATGTGATCGGTAGCTCCAAAATCTATAATCCACATGCACTCATCGTGACCATAGGATGTGACCAAAGCTTGTCCAGAATTACCTTGAGCACTGAGGGTAGAGAGAAGATTTGTTGATTCTGGTTGAACAGTAAGAGATAAATGTGGTTCTGCACTTGCAACGGCTGCCCTTCCTATGTCTTCATTTGTGCCAGTCCCCTCACGTTTTTTCCGTGCTTGAAAATCATTCCACCACTCGGGATACCCGTGTAACTTAAAGCAAGTTTCATGAGTATGTTTTAAGTTGCCACAATGGGTGCATTTTGTGCCATCAGATTGAGGTTTTGATTTTGATCTTCCTGGTTTGAATCCTTTAGACACCATAACCACACCTGGAGCAATATCACTACTTGATGTCATCACTGCTTGCTGAGTGTCTTCACGTCGAACATGAGCATATGCTTGCTCAATCGTAGGAAAGGGTTGCAATTGAAGAACATCACTTCGAATCTTGTCTAGCCGATCATCTAAGCCATCGAGGAAGATATAGACTCTGTCTTCCTGTAAGATGGAGTTATACTTTTGAATATCTCTTGCACATGTCATTGGATTAGGACGTTGAAAATCTATTTCGCACCATAAACCTTGAAGGTCATTATAATATTTTTCAATGGAACCACCTGCCTGCTTCATCCGAGTTACACGACGCCGAAGGTCATATACTTGGGATGTATCGTTCCCATCAAAATATGTTGTAGCAATTGAGTCCCATACCTGTTTAGCAGTGGGGAATCGAATAAAATTACCAATCAATGAGGGGTCCATTAAGTTGATCAACCATCCTTTGACAATGGCATTTTCAGTTTTCCACTTTCGGAATAATAGGTCAGTTTCGAGAGGTGGTGGAGATTCACTGGTAATATATCCCAGTTTGTCTTTTCCTGAGATATACATCTCAACAACTTAGGACCATAAGGCATAGTTGGAGCCATTCAACTTGATGCCAATGGGGGCATGCGGAAAATCAGATGGGGTTTGAGAGGAGATCTGGACTTTGTTCAAGACCTCTGTTATTTTAGTTGTCCAGTCGTCAAGACTGGAGTCTGCCATAATTGTTGAATGTGAGAAGTTTTGATCAATGGATGGACGGAGTAAAGATCGTCGGTGCCTACTCTGATACCATGTCAGAAATCCCTCACTTTTCTATATTTTCAATAGCAGAGTACAAGAGTATATAACGATACTCGGAAGGCTATTCTAAGGAATACATGATCTACGACTATAATTATGCTTAACGCCTGTAACTTTGGGATTTTACAATGAGATATTTTCTATAAATACTCTGATTAGATCTTTCTAAATTAAATTGTATGACAGCTCACGCCAGAGACTTTGATGAACTTATGAGCTTAGATGGTAGGAAATAAGATGAAAGTAACATTCAGGAACAAAATAAGTTAAAGGACAAAGGGAAAGGTTTTCTTGCCCTTGAATGAATAGATAACATGATAATTCAAAAGGTGAGTAAACTGAATAAATCATTAGGGAATCAATGCTAAGAAGGCATATTATAAGGCAACGAAGGAATTGAAAACCAAAATACAAGATAAGAGGTAGTTGAGGCATAAGTCCAAATTAATGAAGGAATAGAGTTTGGCTTTAATGAGATTCAAAGTAGTATGAAAAGAAAATCGGCTAAGAAAAATAAATCAAAGGGTGCTAAGCCCTTAAGCTTTGAATAATGTCAATACTAGTATAAAACGTTAAAGGTATGATCAACCACAAGAAACTAGATGCAATCAGAGATATTGTATAGGAAATAAAACCACTTTTAATGGAGTTACTAGAAACCAAAATAAAGAAGAAAAACATGGTGAAGTTGCATACTCTAGGTAACTGTTGGTCCTTCATATCAAACCAAAAATTATTACTATTATGGATGTATTAACTTGATTTAATCAATTGATCAGATATTGCACATGTCTGTACTTGTCGTACAAGGAAACTATATATTCTCATTGACAACGGTGTACGGGGTCGATCTCAACTTCGTTACCAGAGCATTGTGTCTTGGTTTAGAATCCATTCACTCAACTATACAAGCCCCTGGATTATTCCAAGGGACTTCATTACTGTTTTACACAAGTTAATTAAAAAACTATTTCTAATGTCAAAAAGGAAACAAATTCCAAGATTTAAAATTTTCTATTATAATATTTTAGAGATTAATTTCTCAATTAACTAGAAAACAATTATTTAATAAATTATAAAACTATTTCTAAAATATCTAATAAGGATTATTTTCTTAATTAAAATGAACAAGCTTTCCCAAATTTAATCAAGAAAATATATTTTCTAATTAATCAAGAAATTTATTATTTAAATTAATAAAAAAATTCTATATAAAATAAAATAATAAGTATCTAAATAATAATCTTATTTTATTTCAATTTGTGATTGTAATTAAGAAACATATTTCTTAATTACTTAGAATACAATTTTCTTAATTTTTAAAGGATTATAATTAATTACTAATTTGAATCTTGATTGAAATTTAATTAATTTAATTTTTTGAAAATAAATTTCTAAAATATTAATTAGGAATCAATTTAAATATTAATATCATTCTAATTAAAAACAATTAATTTAATTTTAAAATTAATGTTTCATCTTAACTAATACAATCTTATTATATTAAATTATCTAACATAATCAAATTATAAAAGATCATCTTATTGACGCTTGTTTGACTCTAATTATTGATTTGGTAATCAATTTAAGTTAACAATTCAACTTTGAAAAATTAAACTAAAATTTAAAATTATTCATAATAAAAATTTACCCAATTGAAAACAATTTTTAGTTAACTAGAAATAATGTTCTAGATGTATACGGAATTTAAACAATTTTAAACTAATTTAATTAAAATAAAAACTTAAAAAAATAAAAAGGGGTTATTTCCACTTGATGTACAAGCATTAGCCATGATAGAAGCTTGAAATGTCTCTCGTATGAGTACGTGTCTCATACCCTTCATTCAATTGAAATAATGATGAGATTATAATTATGAGATTCAATTTGTATCTATGTGTTATTTTTAAATTGTTCTTAGATGTAGTTTCATTAAGACACGATATTCATCGAACGATAAAACTAACACATATTATGTTTTTTCTTATGAAAAAAGTAAATGATTTCATAAACTAGAGATTTGTATAATTTGGATTAACAAACTTATGATGATATGAATTTAGTGGCAGGGTTATAAATAATATATAAGATATATTTTGACAAAGAGTTATCAACTAATGAATCTATAAGTTACATAAGATGTGATTGATATAATTGTTTTGTATCTAATTTAAGTTTAGTTAGTTTGTCAAGCAAATTCGAGATCAAATAAATTTAAATGGGATCTAAGCCTAATAGAGAAATTAAAGTAATTATATAGATGACAAACTGTGATGATATTTTGAGTTGATTAATGTTTCATAAACTTCAATGACAACAAGTAAGATGGATTTCAATATCTAGATAGCATAATGCAAATAGTTACATAATGTAGAGTTAAAAACTATAATGCTTCATAAAATTGTTTCACTCAATTTAACCTATTAAAAGTATAAACTAGGACATAATTGAAGACATTAGTTATAGTATAATAATAGTTGTTATTAAAAGAAAAATGAGTGTATAACTTTTCTTGCCTATACATAATATGACAGAGATCATATATATTTATAATTCATGCTTTTGGCTATTTGATACTAAATATGGATTCAACATTATTACAACATTAAGGTATGATAAGAAATAAATTGTTGAGTAAAATAATTTATATAAATTTATACAAATAGTTTGTATATGTTAGATCAAATGAGACTTATGCGTAATATAAGTGGCAAGAATAAAATGTTAAATAACTAAGACTATCCTTTTAACCCATATTGGTTAAATCAATATAATGAGAATCATAGAGTTATATATAAGAATATTTGTATCTTTTTAATTACAAATCGTATGAAACTTGTTAAGTTGAAGAATAACCAAATCAACTTTTGGTGAAATGATGATGATGATATTAAATTGTTAATCTTACACATGTGATATGTTGGATGTAATAACAATTCATAAAAAGATGAATACTTGTATTTAATGATATTCACTAATGACTTTATATGATACAATCATATGTATTAAATTGAATATTAATTTAAATTTTTGAAAAGCTTAAAGTGTTTAAATCTAAGTAGAGATTAAGCATTAAGAATATTGCAACACTTCGATGAAATTAAGCATAAAAAGGTAAATCTATCTTTAAGCATTGAAAATTAGAGCTCTTGTTAAAGTATTAAGTACATATAAAATTGTGATTGTTTCCTCCCATTATTTAAGAATGAAATTAAAGTTTTGTTTATTATAAGACTTATTGAACAAACTCAAGGTATCTTTAATCCGAATATATTTTATATTAACGTTACGAGTCTTATTTTTGTATATAAATTACTTTATCTTTATGTCTCTTTCCTATATAAGATTAATCTACTTATAAATTTCCAACGCCTCCCCTTCAAAAGTCGATCCATTCATACCAAACTAGCTTTCTCTCAACCCATAGCCAATGTGAATCCATTTGAGTCTATAAATTACTATTCATCTTACTAAAATCTATGAACCTCTATTTATTAGACTTTATCACCCTAGCTCTAATAATTTTTTATGATATGAATGAGTTACAACTAGAAGCAAATTTGGAATAACATATAAATGCAAGTTAAATCTCATTATTTTGATTGCATAATAATTATTTAATGAATTTTACTTTTAGTACTAAAATATTAAATATAATTAATATAATACATAACGATAAATAACATCTTTAATTAATTATGTCGCAAAATCTATAACTAGCCAATTGGATGTAGGGCATACATAACACTTGTGCTCGTGTACTTTCAATATTGCAACATTATGCCTATTTTAAATTGGACAAGAAACAAATATGAAGCTAATTACAACCTATTTAATAAGCTCGAAACTTGGTTCTCCATCAACTTCTTGACAATTGGATTTGGAAGCCTTGTAGTACTTGCATTCCTACAGACGCAGGAGAAACATGTTTAAATGGAACTGGAATCTTCATCTTCAATTTGCTCGCTTGCTTGTCATAACATTTCTTCTGTTTACTTAGCTCTTATGGTCGAGTACTTAGCTCTTATGGTCTAGTATCTATCCATCGTTCTTTTTAGCTCGAACCCCCGTCTTCTTTGTCATGAATCAGTATTGCTTCTTCTCTTAAGTCCTAGTAAGCATTTCCTCAATTTTTGATATGAGTTAGGCTCATTGATTATAATATTAATGTTTTGTTTTTATCTCAATGAAATATTTGTTTTATAATTTTTATTTTTATTCTGATTTAATGATCTAATATCGATTAAATTTTTAAACCTTAAATCTATTCTCTTATTAGTTTCATGTTTGGTTGGATTTTCAAAATATTGCGTATGATAACTGAGCGATTATATCCACTTATTTTGTATTAGAAAACAAATATCATTCTATGAAGAAAGGACTAGTTTGATCACAGTACGTACACAAGAAGAGAGTAAATATAATTTGGAATAAGTTATATTTTAAATACATAACTTTACTTAATTTATAATATTAGTTAGAAGTATAGAAAGTATATTAATCAAATGTCAAAAGTTTCAATTTATTGTAAAACTAGTGCATCATTGATTCTTACTATTAATCTTACTAGCGTCGACCATTAAATAAGACGTTAGATAACACGTGAAATTTTAATAAATAAAATATTTGTTAAATTAAAAATTTAAGATACCATAATAATTTTCCCTAGTGATAAAATGAGTGGTTAGTTAATTTTTTATTTTTAATCATATTTAAATTAAAAATATACTCTCCTCTGTATTCACTTTCTCTATATCTACCACGATATAAAAAAGAAAATATAAGATCAAATAATTGATAATTATTAAAATTATAAAAGTAAAAAAAACTTATATAGCATAAAGCATATAGTAAATTATAGTACTAAAAAGTTTTGGTATAGATCAAGACTTTCAAATTTTCTGATGAAGATTAACCATCTAATCACCAGCTAATTCAGAAGCAATCGTGGATATCAAGATAACTATCAAATCTTGTGCAATTGTTTATAAGTATAAGTTAATATATTAAAATTTTTGTCAGTTGTGGTCACATTATCATCTTCCAAATAAATTTCTAACTATATAAATTCTTATCCTTTAAGAATTATTAGCTATATTAGTTATGGTGATTTATTTATTAATCATAATTAGCTTTGTTAGTTAGCACATTCATTAGTTGCAAACAATAAGGGGGCGTTTGGTTTGAGGGTTTGGGAATGAAAGAATGGAATGATTGTAAAAAAGAGTGTTTGTTTTGGGGTTTTCAATTCTAAGGGAATGGATTTATTCCATTAAGTTTGGGAATCTACTAAACCCTCCAAATTGGGTGAGTATCAAGTTTTCATTCCAATCTAGTGGTTACTATTTATACCCCTCCCCCACATAAGCAATTTTTATTCTTAATTAT